>PVIU01001414.1:169233-216580 GCA_004026605.1 Ondatra zibethicus | reverse complement strand
CTGATTAGTCTAATCATAAATATAACAAACATAGATGACTACTGATCTATAATTCTCAATACCTATCTAACTTAAAGACTAAGATAATAAACAACTGTGCAATAAATGAGGACAATGAAGTACAGAGAGACGTTTCATTGTCTGGGCTGCTAAGCTAAACCAGCATGGATATTATCATAAAGACATAATGGCTTCAAAATTTGGGTCTAAGGTTATGATGCTTTGGAAGAGAGGTTCTTCTTTTGTTTTCACAGAAGATGAGACCCTCTGGATTCCTTCTACACCAATGTGGTTTGATAGACCACGCCCTCCTGAAGGTCACTGTGAACACCTTCAGAAAATTATTTCACTCAACTGGTGACTGAGATGAACAGGATACACCATGAAAGACCTGATTGACAGCACCCCCATACAGCAGGAAGAAGTTTGGAGAGAAGTAACTATGATCATATTCCCAAATATTGTTTATAAATGTTCTTTAAATTTAAATTTAAAGGGGGAGATGATATAGATATGGATAATTTACATTGGTATAAATTTTACTTTATTGATATAAATTTAAGGTCAATTTTGTTATATATATATGTATTTCTGATCTTGATTAAGGTGTTGTGATTGTGTAGTTCATTTAAAAATGTAATGTATAATTAGGAAATATAGGTTGTTAATAGATAATCATTGATATAGTCAAGCTTGTAGTCATGTTAGTTAGATTTTCTAGATATATAGAGGTATATTTCAGTTAGATAGACATTCTTCATATCTTTCAAAGACGACAGAATATGGCACATGAATATTTTAATAACTTAGGACTTTTCATGACGATGAGACACGTCTGCTCCTGGCATCACCAGCTACTTCAAGAGGAAGACGGGCATCAAAGAGGCTCCTTATGGAGCTGGTTAGCCATTTGGGCAAGAAAGTGCTCTTGCCTGGACTGTTGCATAAACTGGACACAAAGACCCCGCAGAGAGAGGGCTGCTGAATTTGCCTAAAGGTGAGATGATCCTTCGGGGTTCCTGCTTCATGAAAGAGTCTACGAGACATTATGCAGGATACAAAAGAAAGTGACTAAACTGTCTTTGAATTTTCCTGCTTCATGGAAAAGTCTGCTGGATACTATGGGCCTGTAGGCTAAAGATGGATGCCCCAATGGTACAAAGGAACTTTGGGTGACTGTCCAGGCAGCGAGATGTCTGTCATTTTTGAGTTTGGAAGTTGCTTATTTCTTGTTTACTTAGGTAATATCTTATCCTTCTGGATTCTTTGATGGAGTTAAAGAATGGATAGTTATAGTGATGGTTTTTCATTGTTATGATAAAAGATAAAATAGATCTAAATATGGTAACTGTAATTCTTGCTTGATAACTGTTTTGTTATATGTAATTTTACTATGTTAAAATGAAAGCCTTTCTTTTTTGTTTAAATAGAAAAAGGGGAAATGGTGTAGGAGGGTCCTTCTGTATTTGGGTTGCTTTTATTGGTTAATAAAGAAACTTCCTTGGCCTTCTGATAGGGCAGGACTTAGATAGACAGGATAAAGAGAACAGGATACTGGGAAGGGGACAGAGTTAGAGAGAGAGTCTCTGCCATGAAGCTCCCAGGTCACAGACGCTGAATCTTTCCCGGTAAGCCACGACTAGTGGCGACACACAGATTATTAGAAATGGGTTAAACAAATATGTGAGAGTTAGCCAATTAGAGGCTAGAGCTAATGGGCCAGGCAGTATTTCAATGAATACAGTTTCCGTGTAATTATTTCAGGTACACACTGGGAGCCAGGTGGCACAAGGGGCCCTGCGCTGAGAACCAGGCACAGGGAACGCAGCCCGAGCCCCTCATTACTACAATCAACATCCTTAGTCATCAGAGAAATGCAAATCAAAACAACTATGAGATTCCATCTTACACCTGTAAGAATGGTCAAGCTCAAAAACACTAATGAGAACTTGTGCTGGAGAGGTTGTGGGGTAAAGGGAACACTCCTGCATTGCTGGTGTGAGTGCAAACTGGTACAGCCCCTTTGGATATCAGTATGGCAATTTCTCAGAATATTAAGAAACAACTTTCGTCAAGACCCAGCAATACCACTTTTGGGTATATACCCAAAGGATGCTCAATGATGCCACAAGGACATGTGCTCAACTATGTTCATACCAGCATTGTTTGGCATAGCCAGAACCTGGAAACAACCTAAATGGCCCTTGGCCAAAGAACTGATGAATAAGATGGAGTACTACACAGCAGAAAAAAAATCTTGAAATTTGCAATCAAATGGATACATATGGGAAACATCATGTTGAGTGAGGTAGCCCTGACCCAGAAATACAAATATCATATGTACTTACTCATATGTGGCTTTTATACATAAAGCCAAGAAAAACCAGCCTACAATTCACAATCTCAGAGGATTTAGACAATAATGAGGACCCTAAGAGAGACATATGTGCATCTAATCTACATGTGTTGTAGAAAATGACAAGATCTCCTGAGTAAATCTGGAGCATGGAAACCATGGAAGAGGGTAAAAGGGGGAGGGGAGAGAACGGGAGGGGAGCAGAGAAAAATGTATACCTCAATAAAATCAATTTTAAATTATTTAAAAAGTTAAAAAAAGTAAAAAAGGCTCTTCTAGACCCACAAAAATGTGAGTCAATTGTAACTTCTCTGTAGCCATAATTTTTCAGATATGATCTCTTTGCTGGAGGCAAGCAAAGGTGCAACTTCTTTAAGAGCCAGCTCCCTGGATTGTGCTGGTGACATGAATGGCTCTGGGTCTTTTGGGAAGTCCTGTCACAGAGCATTTAAATGGAGTTTGTGAACAGAGTGCTACAAGTTCCTTCATGGCAACATAGACCTGGCTGTGACTCCAACAGAGATGCTGGGGAGATGACCATGGCTTGCAGAGGCGGTGAACATGCCTCTGCCGTGTTGGACAGCGCAGAGCCAACATGCAAAACAGCAGCGTTAGTCCCAGCCATGCTGCTTACCATTTTCAGAAGTGGTTCTGGTTCGGAAAGGATTACAGACACACAGTAAAGACATATTCAGACAAAATGAAAAGACCTCTAAATGGGTCACAGTGTACATGGCTCAAGTGAGAGAAGAAAGAGTCCAGACAGTCATAGATTAAAAGAGTAAAGATAATGAAATGAATATTAAAAAGTAATAAAGTTTAAAAAGTCATGTAATGATGGAAAGTACACAAAGTATATGGATTATGTATATTAACGTATTTTCCTTGAATTTTTGACTGAATGAACTAACTATAGAGAGTCATTTCTTTATGAACTGCTAAGCTAAACTAACATATATATATATTTTAAAAAGTATCTTGATTTCAAAATTTGAGTCTAAGGATATGTTGCTTTGGAAAAGAGATTCTGCTTTTGTTTCCACAGAAGATGAGAACTTGTGGGTTTTGTCCAGGCTAATGGGGTTTGATGGAACAAGATCCCCCAAAAGGTCTCCATGAACTCTAATATTACTTTGTCCAACAAACAGCAGAAAACAATTTGGAGAAAACTACATCCAAATTCCAAAAATGATTGCTTATAGATGTTTATTTTTACTTTAAAAGGGTTGGTTATAACTGGTTAATTGTCACAGTCAATTTCTAAATAAAAGGGGGATATGATATAGAAATGAAACTTTGCATTGGTATGGATCTTGGTTTATTGATACAAATTTAAGGTCAATTTTGTTATATGTATATTTCTACTCTTATTTAAGGTATTATTTTTATACAGGTCATTTTAAAAAGTAATATATAAGTAAGAAATACAGATTAATAGATAGTCATCTATAACAGTCAAACTTGTACTCATGTTGGTTTTCTAAATATACAGAGATATATTTTGATGGATAGGTATTCCCCAAACCTTTCAAAAACCTATAGAATACGGCATGTAAAATATTTTGTTAACTTTGGACTTTTCATGACAATGAGAGACATCTGATCCTGGCAGCACCAATCCACTTCAAAAGCTTAATGGGCATTGAATGTAAAGAAAATCTGTCAAATGTATGAATAATCTTTAGCAAATTATGACCAAAACATTGTTCTTTTATTTATTTTTATCAAATGTTCATTGAGCATTTAACTTGGAATAGACTCTGTTCTAATTCACACATACACACACACGTACACCACACACACACACACACACACAAACACACACACAAAAACACACACTCATTTACATAATGCTCATATTTTTCTGATATAAGCATTATTATTATCATCATTTTACAAATATAAAAATGTAACTACAGGGAAATGGAGAGATAGCTCAGTGGTTAAGAGCACTGACTGCTGTTCCAGAGGACCCAGGTTCAATTCCCAGCACCCACATGGCGGCTCACAACTGACTGAAGATCCAGTTGCAGGGGATCTGACACCTTCACACCAATGCACAGAAAATAAAGTTAAATAAATCATAAAAATGTAACTAGAGAGGGATTAAATGAACTAGCTCAAATCATACAGCTTTTAAGTGACAGAATCTAAATTTAAGCCACCTGTATTTTTAGCTCCTACATTATGAGGCCCATCTAGTGACATGGCACTACACAGAAACAGATACTTTAGACTCTGGGTGAAACAAGAGGCCTGCTTTTCCCTACCATTCTATGATCCCTGGCCAATGCAATAAGAAAACTATACATTCATTTTCTTAAAAGCAGAAAAATGAGGTAAACTGTCCTTCTTTTTAGAACCATATGACTAGGAAGTTTTTATTGTACCTAGAAAAAATAAAATCAGCACATTACTCAGTTCAAAATTAAATCACTTAGTATTCCCAGAAAATGACTTTGCCAATTACAATACAGAATGAAAGTTAAAAGTACTTTTTCAATAATGACAAGCCTCCAAAGCTTCTCTAAATATTTAGCAATATTTTATAGGAAAAAAATGTTGGAGAATTGTTAAAAGATATCTTTTGAAAATAAACAAATTGATGGAAGAAAAAAAAAAAGACTCAATGTTAAAGTGACCCCTGTTCTTCAAGTTAAATAGCAGGCAAGGTTTTGTTTCCCCTTTCTTAAAATTTCAGCAAAAATCCCAGAAAAGTTTTCATTGAAATTGATCAGTCAGTATTTCTGTTTACCAAATAGACTAAAGAATAAATGAAAGGTTTGAGGAAAAGTCATAAAGTATACCAAGACTAGATATCAAATCCCCTTGTAACACTGTAACATGTAAGACAATATGGTATTGATATAAGGAGAAACAGATCAGTCAGAACCTGGCATTTTAAAGAGACTCATGGAAAACTGGCATTATCCATGGTGGCAATGTAAGTCAGCATAGAAAGGATATGCTTTTCAATAAATTGGACAGAGGCAATTGGCTTTCCATATAGAAACAAAACAAAAGTAGAACACAGCTTTAAAGAGAAGTAAATTCCAGCAAAATTGAAGACTATAACATAAAAAGTCACATTTCTAAAGTTTTCTGAGAAAACAACTGGATAAAAGCCTTTGAAACCAGAATGAAGGATTTCCTGAATCATGTATCAGTGATTAAACTGAAAACATGAAAAGTTTCTTCTTCATATTCTTTGATGGCTTCACAGATGTATACAAAATGAAATATAATTTATATAGTTATAAACATTTCTGTTTCCTCTTTCAGCTCCTCCTGTTCCCTTCAACACATCTCTCACCTAGCTCCATGTTCCCTGATCTCCTCCTCCTCTCCTTATTCTTTGTCCTACTCATTCTCCCCCTCTTCCTTCTCCTCTTTGTTCTCTTCCTTTTGTTTCTCCTCCTCTTCCTTCTTTGTATACACAACCCACCAAACCCAGGTAGTATTGTCCATTATGGGAAACTAAAACATGGTGGACACAGAAATGTGAACAGTATGCCATGGGCTGGAAGGGCTATTCACAAGTTTTGAACCCACGTATTGGTTGTTTTCTTGGTTGATTTGTAGTCAAGGTCTTTAATCATTTTGCTATATAGAGGCAAAGTTGTACTTGAACATACATTCTTCCTATCTTTACCTCTCAAGTGATTGGACCACTATATTTAGCCTATGCCAGGTTTTAAATAATCAAGGATTATTGTGTTGATTATGCAGGAGGAAAACTGTGCACAGATCAATAAGATAAATCCTAAATCTAAAGACAAAAACATTGAAGACTCTAACAGACCAACCACAGAGAAAATCTGAGCACACAATGAACATACAAGATAATTACTTTGATAATAGATACAAATTAAAGTGCAATAAACAGATTGAATAAAATGTTTCCAACAAAAATACATTTTAAAAATGAGACACTTTGTCCCACCTATCAGACTATCTAATATCTGACAATGTTAATTTTTAGTTAATTTACAGGAAATGTAAACTTCCATAGAGTACTGGTGAATAGGTGAATTGATAAAAAATTTGGAAGGAAAATTGGAGATTTTTTTAACAGTAATGTTTAAAGAACATTTTTGAAGGAAAGTCAACTATCCAGTGTACTGTGATAAAATTTATACAAGGCTAAATGGATACATGTTGTTTTTATGTGTATATATGAAACAAATCTTAATTCTCTAAATTACTTGGACATTTGTATATGCTTGTATCACTTTATAGCATAAAAGTCTTGACAATGACATTAGCATAAGGAAAAAAGGCTAATTTTTTTTAGGATATTTAGGACATTCAGAATTTTGGTGATATGCAGTCATGGTTTGAACCAAGATAGAAGGATGGTAGGTGATGAAAGATGCCTCATCTTAGGGACCAGATAAAACTGAGACAAAGGGATGGATACCCTTTCTTTGAGTCTGTGGTCACACCTGCAGCAATGTACAATGCCCATGCCATGCTCATTTGGAAACACGTCTGCTCCTCTCTCCATCCAAACATGAGGGCAAAAAAAGCTGAAGAAACATACGTAAGCAATCTTAAATCATCTTAGAACTGAACTGAAGTAAGAGTTTCAAAATATTTAGTAAAAAATAAAACTTATTCTCCAGCAAACAGCAGACAGATAGGTAGCTTTTAAGTGGATAAAATCAGCACCATTCCTTTCAGAATATGCAATAATTACACACACACACACACACACACACACGGGGGGGGGGGAGAAGTATCCAATAGGATCCTTGATTCAGAAATAGGAAAAAGTCTAAGATATCTCCTGCCCAAAAGTTCATTTCTTCCCTAGATCAGTCTCCAAATACAGCAAGAGTCAAACCATTCATCTAAGATGCCATCTGCTACCTTTAACAGCTTTACCAAAGAGGTCCCACATCAAACAGACTTGCACCTAAGTTCTCATTTTGTATTTGTAGCCTTTACAGATCTGGACAGCTCTTAAAAATGCTTTAAACCTCAATCTCTTTGCTTATAAAATGGCATTAAACCATTATCAACTGAAGATAAAGACATCCCATACACTGCAATTACTCTATTAATGTATAAATATTATTGCCTCCATTCCTGATTAAAAGAAACTAACTCCAAAGAGGATCCTTGCTCTGCCATCTCTGTCCAATACTTCCTCACTATCCTTTGCCTTCTGAATTTATGCATGCATCTAAAAGAGCCAAGAGTTGAGTCAAGTCTCCTGCCATCTAATTCTGTTCCAAAAGTTAGTTCAGGCAAACATAAGGCACATGCTTACCTTTTCTGCCCTTCTGTGACATTCACAATATTTTTCTCAACTGAGCTCGAAACATCTTGGGTTTATGTTTAAACAACACGTGTCTAAGTCCCTAATGTGTATTTTGAAATTTATAGAAGTTTTCTGTGTTCATCCTTCTGGACTTTGAAGTTTAATGTTTAAGATGCAATTGGGTAGCCAAGCAGTAAGGCAGCTCTCTGCATTAATTATTTGCAGATGTTGAGGCTGTGAATTGGAAAATAGGGTTGCCAGAAAAATTCTGTGCCCCTTGTTCTGCATCAGAACACAGTTTTGTGCACACATTTACAAGTGTGTGAGCTCAACAGAAAGGTTTAACTCTGTCCTAAATAATAAGCAGTTTCCCATCACCTCAGAAAATGGAATTCAGTTCAGAGAAGGGTATAAATGTTAACGAAGTCCATCACAGAACAATAGGATAACTTCCAGAGGAAGCAAACATGTTCCACACGTCAGGCCTGCTGTTAGGATCTTTACCACATTGCTTCACTAAACCCTACCACCACTATGAAGATGATTTCATTGTATCCTCAGTTTCAAGATTAACAGTTCTGAGAATAAGAGTGTTAAGTCTAGTTGTCTAAGATAACGCAGGTGGTGAGTGGAAGAGTCTCCTCTGAGAGTCAAGGGGCTCTGTTTCTGGGTCTGAAGTTACTTTCTCCACTGATGACTCAAGAATGAAAGAGATCCATTTATTAGTATTTCCACAGAGCTAACCAATGGGACATTTGAATGGCTCTTCAGGCCTCGTGGTGCTAAGGTGAAGGCCTCATCATCATCATTTTTTCCCACTAAACAGGTTCAAAAGGTGAGCTTCCAATAAGGTGGACATTAGGACCAGAGCCAGGATTCAAATGTAAGTTCACTGGGAGTGGCCTTCAAACTTGCATCATCTAAAGACTGAAATAGCTTATGCATTAAAAATGCTACTCTTTGAATAAGCAGTAATACTTTATGGACACATGCTTTTTAATGAGTATCATTACTTACAAATATTCCAGAGAACCATACAGTAGTCCTCCAGGCATTGACTGCCATTCTGGAATAAAAATTTGCATACTCATTTGCAATTGGTCCTGTGATGGCATAACCTTATTTCACCTTTATTATGTGCTATGGCCTCTGCCTGACCTTCAAAATATTTTTACAAATTTAAAAATTAGGGTTATAGGTCAGTAGATACAGTGCTTGCACAACATGACAAAATCTTGCATTTGATTCCCAGAACTGCATAAACTGGGCATGGCAGTGCTTGCAATCCTAGCACTCAAGCTGTAGAAGCAGCATAATTAGAAAATGCTCGCCTACATAGCAATCTTGAGGCTAACCTGAGCAACTCGTTATTATTTCAAAAGAATTAATTTTAAAAGTAAAGAAACACCCCTTCTTTTCTCCAATATGAACTTTGCTTTTGAATTGCCACTACTAAAGATACCTTTCTTCTTAGCTATCAGTTGTTTTTCTTGACTCTGTTCATCACCAGGGCATCCATACCAATAGCAAGAAATCTGTTCAACTTGTTCCCTTTCATTGAGATGATACACAGGTTTTTGACCACAGTGTTGACAATATGGTTGATCATGGATCCTACAAGAAAACCCAAGGAAGTTCAGAATGTTGCAGTAGCACCTGGAAAGGGACAGAAGGAATGATGATTAATTTGTAGCTATAGAAAGGGACCAAAAATACAAAAAGGACTATAGACTCAGACATTGGACTCCAAAGTCAATAGACTAGTCAGAAGCAATGCTGATGCCATCATCTGAGTCCACTGAACTCTAACACAGGGCTCTCTATGTCCCTCATCACCACTCTCCTGCCAGCTCAGTCAGATACCCACAGTTCTGTAGTTATGGTGAGAGGAATCAAAAGACACAATTGCTGCTCTCATCAGAAATACTGTAATGGAAACCATTTCACAGACTGGAGCAGACAAAGATTTCCTGCCTCATCATATTTTAGCTCCAGGCAGAGTCAGTGACTCATGGAGGGCATTTGGGTGTGTCTCTTCTACAAAGTAAGGGTATCCTGGGCAGAGTTCTAAAAAAATGGAAAGGAATCTGGGCTACTACCTACGTTGAGAGCAATGGAAATGGCTGACTATCAAGGGGGGCTAGATTGGCCATCTAGTGTGCCTCTATAGCCACTAAGAGAGCAAGTGTGTAAAATTTGGGAGTGTCTCTTGTCCATTCATTTCAATAGTGTTGATGTTCACCTTAAAGTGGAGTTTGAACTTGTAAGGAATGAGTGAGTTTTTCAGAAAGACCTATTGAACTCGATTCCCATCTCCCATTTTTTTTTTTGCAGGCTGAATAAGTCATTTAACTTGAGCAACCCTCAGTTTGTTCACTTATAAAATAGATATAATAAACTAGTTGTGGAAGGGATTGTCTGAAATAAATGATGAAAGATTTCCAGCAAAGGATGTATTTATCTTAATTGATAAAGCTGAACCAAACCCAGTGAGAACTACTTGGAAGTTATGGCTATAAGAATAATGACCCTCCTCGAAGACACACCAAGTAATTATGCCCAAGTAATTATGCTGTGGCTGAGGGATGGCTCGAGCCAAGCCACACTGGCAGCCAAGGGGGAGGGGATTATGGTGGGGTGGAGGGAGGGCGGTGGTTCTAAAACCAAACATTGGGCTCCAGGTAATGGAGTAAGTCACAAAACAATCCCACACCAGTTTGGAATTATGATTAATAAAAGGGTTATTTATTCAAAGGAAAAACTTACAGATCACCATCCTAGACAACAACCCTCTGCACTACCAGGAAGAGTCTGGTCGCCAGAAGCAGTGTCCGAAGCAAGAGAGAGAGCACATGGCTACCACTGCTTTTTCAAGCCAAAGAGAAGACACCCAAGTGGGCTGGTATCTTAAGGCTATTGGCTGAAGGAGCAGAAGGAGCTCCCACAGCAATCTCCCTAGTCCCAAGGTTGTGATATATAAAGATATATATGTAAATGTGTTGGAAACTAATATAGAGGGATTTGTCAAAAATAAGACATTTAATCCAATATTAAGAAAATCAGTATACCCTGGACAAGTAGGTATAATCTATGATTTAGCCAGCAAGAAGCCTGTGAACATAGATGTTACAGCTCAATAGCAGTGCTTGATAATTCCAACCCCACCATCAGCTATTTCAAAATCATCCTTTATTCTTTTTCATTTTTCTGTCTTATTTTACATATTATCAGAAGCAGCATGTCATGATCTCTGCTGGTAACTCTCCCTAGTGACAATTCTTCTTTCTTATCCTCCTCCTGTCACAGTCCTAGTTCTCACACATTGTCAATAGCAAGAAGAAAAATCTCTGAGTGAATTATCATGCCCGTTTATAAAGCACATGGTTTGTTATAGGAATCATAGGTTTTCACAAGTGTGATTTGGTGTAGGAGGTCCTTCTGTATTTGGGTTGTTTTCATTGATTAATAAAGAGACTGCCTTGGCCTTTTGATAGGGCAGGATTTAGATAGGTGGGGAAAAGAGAACAGAATGCTGGGAAAAAGACAAAGAGGCAGAGAGAGCCACCGCCATGAAGCTGCCAAGTCAGACATGCTGAATCTTTCCTGGTAAGCCACGACCTTGTGATGACATACAGATTATTAAAAGTGGGTTGAATCAAGATGTGAGAGTTAGCCAATAAGAGGCTAGAACTAATGGGTCAGGCAGTGTTTTAAATGAATACAGTTTCTGTGTAATTATTTTGGGGGTTAAGCTAGCCGGGCACTGGGAACACGGCCTGCTCCTCTTACTACAGTGATTCCTTCTGTTTTAGTTGATACCTTCATGGTTCTCACTGAGCCAGGCTTACAGAAATTAAGCAAAATATATCTCTGAGCTTACAATGCATCCCCTCTCCCACTTAATAGAATATTTCTTTCTACAGTTAAAAACTGAAATGCCAACATGTACAATGAGAATCTGGAGAGGAATCATGTTACAAAATCCACTTACCTGAAACATTTGAATTCCATCTCCAGATTCTACAAAGTTCTTGCCATGTACTAATAGATACACTTTGCTTCTGAGCACACCCCCTCCAAAAAAAGAGAAGCCTCTAGACACCATGTCTACAGGCCAAGTTGGGTGAAAACAGTCAGACTTGGAAATTTTCCAATAATATACACTTTATAACAGTATTCAGTGACAACACGTACCACATCAATTCTCATGGTTCTCTGGTCTGATCATAAAAGAAAGAAGTTGGCCCAGGACTAATCTAGTTTCTTCTATAGAAGATGGTCATGGATCAGGAAGGTACCTGCTGGATATTGTTTCAGATCATCTGTCTTCCCTTAGTCCCTGGAGAAAAGGAACATAGCAGCAACAACACCTCTGGACACTGACAAATAAATAAGTAAACCATAGAACTTGATATTTATTCAAATTAAGAGTTAACACATTAGAATGGCTAAAATTTTAGGCTCCATTCCTCATCCATGCACAAAAGAAATCATAAAATAGAGAGGAGACAAGGCAAACTCAGAGAATCACCTTCGTGGTCTATACACTGAAGCTGCAGATACTGTTGAGATGAGAGAAGCTCAGAAGTTAACAGCACTCACTGCTCCTGTAGAGGACCCAAGATCCAGTTACCATCACCCATGTGGTAGCTTACATCTGTGACTAACTATAAAGAATCCAATGCCCCCTTTCTCTCCTCCACAGCCCCTTGCAAATACATGGTCTACACAACCCATGTAGGCTCACACATACACATAAATAAAAGCAAGTAAAGTATTAAATTGGAGATTTTGGCTTTACTGAAGAATAAATAAAATTCTAGGATTAGATGGATATACCTATCAAGGCAATCTTGACTCTAAAGCACCTCTCTTGATCTTGGATAAGGCAGAATAGAAAGCATGCAGGAAGAGACTGACATGAAGCTCTACACGCACAGTTCTCAGGCCCAAATGCCCAGAAGTGGGGTCCCTTCCCATCATTCCAGACAAGAATGAGATGGGGATAAAAAGAAATCTAGAACACTGTTTCCATGTCATTCTCTCCACATGAAGTTGACTCCCATTATAGATAACTGATGTTGATCCCCCTCTGTATGCTGTGAATACCATTGGTGAATAAAGAAACTGCCTTGGCCTGTTGATAGGGCAGAACTTAGATAGGCAGAAAAAACTAAACTGAATGCTGGGAGAAAGGAGGTAGAGTCTGAGAGAAACCATAGAACCGCTGCCAGAGACAGACATGCTGAAACATTGCTGATAGGCCACGACCTCATGGTGATGCACAGATAGTGGAGATGGGTTAAATTAAGATGTAAGAGTTAGCAAATAAGAAGATAGAGCTAATGGGTCACGCAGTGATTTAAATAATATAGTTTCTGTGCGATTATTTCAGGAGACTGGGCGGCCAGGAAAACAAACAAGTGACCTCCTTACTACAGATAACTATCTTCTTGTTTAGGGTACCTACTGTCTTTATACACTAGGACCATCTTTAGGAGTGGAGATGGTATTTGTTTTAATTAAGAAGATGAGAATTGAAATGACATAAGTCCCTTCTCCACAGATCTCATGGAGCACCTACTATATGCTTCTGTCACTTTCCTTGACTCTACCAAAGAATAACACACTATACATTCAAGCATCCTTATTAGCCTTGACTCCAGGAAATGAGGGTAGAGGAGAATCGTGGCTGACTCAGAGCAGACACTAATCTGAGTGACAAACACGTTTACCATCATGTGTTGATAAATGGTCATCACTATACAGCTTGCCCGAAAAGAATGATAGCTGAAGACTTCTCCAAATATAATCCCCATCTTGGGATGAAAATAAAATGATATAAAAGGCCACTTAGAATAACAGCATGAGGAGCCTAGCATCAAGGGGAATCACATGGCCAACTGAATTTGAGGCAGCTAATGAAGACGTTAAATGTTCTGGCCAAGTGTGAAGGGACCTGACAAAGGGCTGAAGGAGCCAAGGGAGAGGAAAGAAGAAGAGCATTAAGGAGGCTTCTACTTCTGATAAAGAAGGGATTGGAGGGGATGTGAGCGGTCATGGAAGGTGACCCACCAAGGCCTTAGAGCCATGTCTTGAATAATGAACAGGAAACTGGAGAAAGGCACCCACATAAGGAAAAACACTGTTTCCATGTGAGGATAGAAACATGTCTCTGTGGGGTTTTCCCCACAGTGGAGAGGGATGAGAACATCATGACACAAACAGAAATTATAACATGCACAACATTATGCCTTCCCTTCTTTTAAGTCTCTTAGGAATCCCACAAGTTCAACACTAGGAATCCATTTCAAAGATGAGGAAATGGAGACTCAAAAGAATGGTCTACCAACTAGCTACATACTTTGGGATCCTGTACAAAATCAAAATGCAAGATTTCTTGTTCCAAGGCCATTATTTCAAGAATGTAATAATAAAACAGCAACTCAAGTACAAAGATCTTCTGAATGTCAGGTTCCACACTACTGTATGAGTTCTGTGCTCATGGAAAAGTTGCATGACTTGCCTATGTGCACACAGCTGGAAGTCAAATTGTTCTATCAGGAAATGCTTAAACGAGGTTGCTGTCATGGCACCTCCTGCATTCTGGATCTATGAGTTATTACAAAAATCTGAGTCTCGAATACAGCATGAGTATGAAGCAAACTCTAATAATTTTAAATCTCTAAATTGATGGGACTGTTCATCACTGAAGCATAACCTAGTCCATGCTGACTGACAGAACACCTCGTGCAGCAACTAAGTTGGGCAATTAGGAGTTGAACTGGACAGCCAAGTCTTATGTTCTTTCTTGCAGCTTGTTTGGGAATCACAGAATCAACACAATGAGTCACAAAAGGATTTTGTAAATGAGATAATTTAACAAATGTGAATTTTGCATATAACACATCATAATGGTATTTTCATAAAATCTTTTTGTCAGTGTGTGTTGAGTCAAATATACTGTGTCTATGGTTCATTATCAAAAAATGTTAAAAGCTGCTGTCTGTATCATGCTTTCGACACAGGAAGAAAAAAATAAGTCTATACACGTCAACTCAATGGGCTACACACTCATGACTGCCTTTTAAATAAGCCTAATGGGAGGAAACTGGGACACTCACTGCCAATGTAGTTAATGTGTTAGACTTTACAGTTTCCCAGACAGGAAGTGCTCCAGTTTTTTGCCCACTGTGAAACTCAGTCTTTGCAGTGTGCCCACTACATTAATTCTCTACCTCCCTCTGAAACTCCTAAAAGGACTATGAAGTCATTGTTTTAATACAGGGAAGAAGCCTCCATTGTCTTCAGACAAAGCAGGAAAGTTTTGGGCACAGATGTGCCCACTGGGGCAACTTTAGAAAAGCAGGCAAGAAGCCACTGTGCCACTAGCTCCAGGCCTGGAACCAGGCTTTCTTTTTGCAAACATTCTGAGGGATGAGCCCCTCAAAGGCAAGTCATCAAGGCACACCAGCACCTGTCTTCATAAGGAGACCCAGTTATGCAGGGGCGATAAACACTGTGAGAAAAATTGCGTTTGGCTCTACCAACACTGGACTGCCACATCTGCTTTCCTATCATGGCAGCTGTGGGTCTGAATCCCTACAGGTGACATAAATAAATAAACAAAGAAAGAGAGAGGGGGGAGAAAGAGAGAAAGAAAGAGACAGACAGACAGAAAGAAAGAAAGAAAGAAAGAAAGAAAGAAAGAAAGAAAGAAAGAAAGAAAGAAAGAAAGAAAGAAAGAAAGCTGGAAATGGCTTCCTTATAGTCACTTACTGAAAATTCCCAGATATGAGCTCTAGCAATGCTCTAGTGCACGTTTTCGGTGTCTAAATGTGGAGCTTGCTGTGCGTGCCTCTTACTGCCAGCAAACTGACTCAGAAAAGACATTATCAGTTATTTTGATGAAGGTAAGGATTTGGCTCCACTCTCCTGTCTCAGATCCTGATCTCTGGGCCTTGGAGATTTGAAGGGTGTTGTCTGTGATTTGTCTCTGTGAAGGAATGTCCTTTCCTTAATGCAAGAAGTCCTGGGAAGGGGAAATAGATGAGATCTTCTGGGTAAACTTGGGCAAAGGTGCAGCAAATTGGAGGGAATGGGAGATGAGGCCATGAGGGAATGGGATGGCCAAGTTGGGGGTGGGATGGAGTGGGACAGCAATGAAAGAGATATCTTGATAGAAGGAATCACTATGGGACGTGGAAGAAACCTGATGCTAGGAAAATTCCCAGGAATATACAAGAATGACCCCAGTTAAGACCCCAGGAATAGTGGAGAAGGTGCCTGAACTGGCCTTCCCTGTAATGAAATTGGTGACTGCCCTAAAGGTCATCATAGGACCTTCATCCGATAACTGACAGAAGTAGATGCAGAGATCCGCAGCTAAGCACTGAGCTGAGCCCCAGGAATCCAGTCAAAGAGATGTAGTAGGGTTTATATGAACAAGGTGGGGAGGTCAAATCATGATGGGAAAATCCAGAGAGACTAGAACTTGTGGGAGCTCATGGACTCTAGACTGACAGCTGGGGAGCCGGCATGGGACCTAAATAGGCTCTCTGCATGTGGGTGACAGTTTTGTAGCCTTGTCTATTTGTGGGATCACTGGCAGGGGTCCAGGATCTATCCCTGGTGCATTAGTTGACTTTTTGAAGTCCATTTCATATAATCGTATGCTTTGCTCAACCTTGATGTGGGGGTTGGGTAGCTTGGTCTTGCCTCAACTGAATGTGCGATGCCTTGTTGACTCCCCAAGGAGGGCCTTACCCTTTCTGAGAAGTAGATGAGGGTGGGTTGGGGGAGATGGGATGGAGAGGGAGGAGGGGAAGGAGATGGAACTGGGGTTAGTATGTAAAATGAATTAAGAAAAAGTCAGCATTAAGTTTGTAAAATTTCTGTCTCCAGGATATCTTTGGGGTTCTCTCTCTCTCTCTCTCTCTCTCTCTCTCTCTCTCTCTCTCTCTCTCTCTCTCTCTCTCTCACACACACACACACACACACACACACACACACACACACACACACACACACACACACACACTAGATTTTGGTAGACCATTACTGTTTTTCTAGGACCAAATTCCTAAATCTTCTTCCCTGTGTTTCTTTAGATTCTAGGAAACAGAAGCATATGTAAGGCTCGAGAGCACCAACCATGTGAATACATGTATTTACCTAGTTTTAGTTTCTCTGTCCTTGGTCATGATTTTCTATTTCCAGTTGTACAATATCAGAGAGGTTTTAAACATCTTATTTGGTGTGAAGAATGCCACAGGATCTACCTGACTTATAACTACAAAACATCATGGGAAAAGTCATTTTGGAGCCTGTCCTGGATCTAACTTTTGTAGACCAGGCTGGCCTTGAACTCACACAGATCCACCTGTCTCTACCTCCCAAGTGCTGGAATTATAGGAGTTTACTACCACTCCCTGGTGACATGCTGGACTCTTGAAGTGAGGTCAAAGATGTATCTGTACAGTATCTGGATACTTTTCATATTGGAGACATGATAAGGGATTGAGAAACTGCTGCAGAAGTCAGAAGACCTGAGCTGATATAGAATTCTGCAGGTTCTTCCTAAGCCTCAGACTCGTGGTGTGTCTTGCTCTCTGGTGAATGAGAGACCTATGCTGTGCTTAACATACAAGGCTGTTGAAACGCCTTATAAGGGTTCTTGATAGGATGAAAAGTAAAAGACTTAAGGGAATGCATACATGAAAGCTAAGAGGGGGAGCTCTGATGAGATCACCTTTTATTTCTTCCTTCCAGGACAGGCTTCTGGGCAAGTTTTCAAGTGAGTCAAGTTTTCCACCTTTCTGAGTCTTCTCCATAACCTCCCTCCTGGATCTTACTCACAAAGCTGCTCCGTGTGCTCAGGCTCAGTGACACCCCCAGGGCACAGACATACTGCTCAGACATTTCCCTCTACTCACTAGTATTCTCTACCAACACCCATCTGTCCTGGAAACAGTTTCTACAAAAGTTTCTAAGCTTTAAATTCCTCTGAACCCCTGGCTTTATTTATCTGGTAAACTAATAATAGCTAAGGATAACTGACAGAACAGAAAGAGAAAGAGAGAGGGAGAGGGAGGAAGGGAGAGAAAGAGAGAGAGAATGAATTGAAATTATTCATAGCACAATGAGCGGCACCAGCTAGTGAGTGCTAACTTTCCCTTAAACATATACCTTCTAAGCAGAAGGTGGGAGAAGATGAGCAAGGAAGTCAGGACCACGAGGGGATGGTCCACCCACTGAGACAGTACCTGATCTAATGAGAGCTCACCAAATCCAGCTGGACCAGGACTGAATGAACATGGGATCAAACCGGAATCTCTGAATGTGCCTGCCAATGGGGGCAGACTGAGAAGCCAAGGATAATGGCACTGGGACCTATCGCTTCTTCATGTATTGGCTTTTTGGGAACCTAGTCTATATGGATGCACACCTTCCTAGGCTGGGATAGCAGGGGGGGAGGACCTTGGGCTTCCCACAGGGCAGGGTACCCTGCCCCCTCTTAAGGAAGCAGGGGGGGAGGAGGGTTAGTGGGGGAGCAGGAGGGGACTGGGAGAAGGGGAGGAAGTGTAAATTTTTGAATGAAAAATAAAAGAATATGAAAAAAACATATGCCTTTTAGCTATAAATCACACTAAATTCTGGATTTCTCACAACCCCAGACATATGGCAGTGATCTGTCAGAAGGCCATAGTGATAGTGACTCTGCATGCCTTGGTTCACTCAAAGATGATGAAAAAGAAAATATAATAAACTGGTTGCCACAAAAATTCATTTTTTCACAGGCTGGACTAAGATGTCTGAGATTGAGACCTCTAGGATCCAATGTTTGATGAGTGTTCTTTTCTGGGTTTCAGACGATCACCCCCTTTTTGTCCTCAATTACCAGGGGCAGAGAGAAGAAGCAAGCTATTTCCAGTGTCCTGTAAGGGCACTGAGTCAATATTATGGACTCCACTCTCATGACTGCATTATCAAGGACCTCATTTCCTGATAACCCTAGGACTTATACATACAAATTAGCTGGAGGAAGGGAGCAAGCACTCAGACATAGCACAACTAGGAGCTTTCAGGGCGAAAGGTCACTATCACACAGGAGACAGAACAAGGCCAAGACCCCAGTACATTCTAAAACCCTGAGGGCAAGCGCTTCCAGGACTATAGCAAAGCTCAAGTTTTTCTTTTTTAATTATTTCTTTTATTTTTGAGATCATAATTGCATAATTTCCCCTTTCCTTTTCCAACCTCCAAACCCTTCTATTTCCCCCTTTCTTGCTCTCGTTCAATGTCATGGCCTACTTTTCCATTAATCGTTGCTACTTAGATATCCTTAAATATATAATGCAGCCTACTCGGTTTATATTACATTATTCATATGTATGTTTTCAGGGCTAACCACTGGGCACTGGATAGCCAGTTAGTGTGCTCTTCCCTGAAGGAGACTATTTCTGTAGCTCTCAGTGTTCCTGTAGTTCTTCATGTAGGAATGAGCACCATGGACTTCCCCACTCGAGTTAACGCGTCTGCTGTCGTCACTGTTCAGCTAACGCTTCGGCAGCCAGGTCGGTGACACTTTAAGAGTGTAGCTTCTAACATTACCAGGAGACCCAGTCTGACAGAAAACTCCTAGATCTTTTACTTTTTATGATTTTCTACCCTCTTTTCCACAATATTCCGAAGCCTTTGATAGGGAAGTGTTTTGTAGATGTCTCAACTGGGATATGGTGTGGGATTCTCCTCTATATGCTGTAAGTTTTATTGCCATTGGTTAATAAAGAAGCTACTTTCAACCAATGGCTTAACGAAGTAAAGCTAGGCAGAAAATTTGAACAGAGGTGTAGAGATGGTAGGCAAAGTCAAAGAGATGCCATGTAGCTGCAGGAGGAGACAGACATGTCCCAGTAGCTTACCAGTAAACCACTAGCCTCGTGGTAAACTATAAATAATAGAAATGGGTTAATTCATGATTTAAGAGCTAGCTAGAAATACGCTTAAGCTATTGTCCAAACAGTATTGTAATTAATAGAGCTTCTGTGTGATTATTTCAGATCTGGGCAGCTAGAAACAAATAAGCAGTCTCCATTTATAGGGACTGAACTCCAAATCTCTGAATTTTGATCAGTTGTGGTTTTCTATACTGGTTCCCATCTGTTGCAAAAAGAAATTTCCTTGATGATGGTGAAGACTCTACTTCTCTGTGAGTATAAGCACTAATATGTAGAATTTAGCTAGGAATGATGCTGATTTAGTAACGTGGCAGTTGTATGTTCTCCTCCTAGAAACACAGCTTCACTAGATCTGTGTAGTTCGCTAGGTTTCCAGCATCAAGTATAATTTCCCTCCTGTTGAACAGGTCTTAAGTCTAATTAGAGAACTGTCGGTTATCACCAAGGTATGTGTGCCACTATTGCACTCTTAGGGTTATCGTGCTATGCTGGTCACGCTTGTGGTTCACAAGTATCATAGCTGGGTGAGACTGTGGAATGCTTCCCTCTTCTAGAAGTTTGCATGACTCCTTCTGGAATCATGAAAGCTAGTCCTCAGGGATGAGGCTTAATAAATCTTTCCTCTGGAACCCATGTATTGCTAGCCATCTGCTGAAAGACTTAGAAATATTTCTTCGTGTATGACCAACCTATATCAAGGCAGTCCAGGCCACAAGGCAGATATTCATTTCTCTTTACAAGTCTGCTGATAAGATTCTGGCAGTACAGTGCGGAGAAAGTGGTGAAGTGAAAGATACAGCACTGCTGTCGAGAAGTTCAGAATTAGCCAAGGCAAGGACAAAGCAGGGAGCCCAGAAAAGTGATGCAGGAAACACTGCCTGGAAATCAGAGAAGGCCTCCTGGACAAGGGCTGCCTTCCTGAGGAATTAAAGTGGTTATACAGCTAAGGACTGACAGACAGTCCATCCTCAGTCTGTAGCTGCTTTCTTCAGTCTCTCAGAATCTTCAACAAGCATATCAGTTCCTTCTTAGAAAATATTTCAACAGCACCCATGTGGTTACAAAATTTTCCCAACTACTTTACATCCTAAAATGAACAATTGTAGTTAAGAACCAGGAAGTTCATTTTTTATAGCTCTAGATACATGTACTAGGTACAACTGTCTAAGTAGTAGAGGACTATAATTGTTTGATTCCACTTAGCTAGTCAGTTACAGGAGAAGCCAGATCTCATCTACCTAATATCTTTCAATAGCAAGACAGTCAATATAATTCAGCATCAAAAATGCTTGGTTTAAATTTCAACTCTTTTGCTCAATTATGTGACTTTTAAAAGGTTATCTGAGCCTAATAAATCTCTTTGTTTTCATACTCAGTATTGGAATTGTATCTCCTCAGTTCACAGTGATACCCAAATGTAAAAATGAACATGGTAGGTTGTCAATACATATTTTGCTCCTAATAGCAATGGTAGCAGGAATAAGTGGATCCTTTACTATATTGCCAACCATTGGGCTAAAGAACCGCATTGTGCCGTCTCTTAATCCATACATTGTTTGTTTGAATATGGACCAACCATCATTCTAATTTAATAGAAGAGAACAAAGGAGCTGAGAAAACTGCAACAATGTACCTAGTGGCACATTCCAGTCTACAGTAGAGTTGTGCTCTAGGCTCACTTCCTCCCAGACGTCAGCGCCTAAGCCCTAACATAGCCCCAATTCTCACATGTGGTCTCCAGATTTCCCCAGAGCGAGAAATGCAAAGGCCTTGAAAAGTTATTGGAGTTATGCAACACGCCCCACCGTTCACTACTCACCACACCAGGCTGAGACACTCTTTCTTAAAGTCTTCTCAGCAGAGTTAAGCAATAAGACCCTCAGTTCCACTGGATGTTCTAACTGGAAGTGATGTGTAATGAGGCTATATAAGATGTTCATAGTGTCTAATACTACTCTTTCTTTTTCCAGTAACTTGGCTTTTCCATTCAGACCCAAAGGGTAAGAAGATCAACAAAATCCCAGCTTGTCATTAGACTATTCTCCTCCAGTGAGGGCCACAGATACCAGAAAACACAGTAAGCAAGAGGATGAAGTGGTATGTGTTCTGGCTCTAGTTCTTATGGTATTGTGTAAATGTACAGTTCCCAGGTTACGGCCATGTGTATCTAAATGATAGAACCTCCATTTTCCCAGGATCTATACTACTCTGGACAGTTGTTAGAAAAACTCAGAATTAAACTGAATTAAGAGCTTAACTGACTAACCTAATGGGAATGAAAATGGAAGAGGCAATGCTATAGTCACTAAAATTTAGAAAAGTTGTAGTGTCTCACGGAATAGAAAAACATCAATTTTATATTTGCAAGCCATATAATGGTTCTAAATCTATCCCTTCTTAGCAGGTATTGTTTCCACACATTGTATACAATTTCCCTTAATCTTCTTTAGAATATTACCCTGAGAGGACAGGTATAAAAGAAACAGAATTTTGGAGAACTCATTTTTTGCCAATAACTTTATCAGGTGCGTATTTCACAGTTTTCCAAACATTCCTCACAAGATCACATATCACAGTCTCCTTAGCAGATAAGAATAGTTAAGTTTGTTGAAGGTATGCAACCCACACAAGAAATATGTCTTGGACATGTGTATGCTCAGGGTTTTGGGTCCTGTGACCCCGACTTTTTCAACAAATAGAACAATGTATTGAAAATGAAGTAAAAAAAAAAACAAATAATAAGCTAGGTGAAGAGCTTGGATACTCCACAATTTGAATGATATATCTTACAAAAACATGGCAGGCTATTTTCACTACAGAAAAGGTTTTTAAAGACATTGCTGAGCCTTTTGGGGTGTAACTTCTCTGACATCAAATGACAACCTAAACAAGACCTGAACAAGGACAGCAGCAATGAGCATGCGAACATGGAAGGGGAAATTTCAGCAAGCAAGAACTCTAGGTAACCAAGGAGTGCTGAAAACAGAGACAATATCTTCCTCAAGGAAGAGCCCCCAAGCTAGCTCTCTAATACCAAGAGGTCAGCCCTGAAATCATACACATACAAGTAATATTAGTTAGACTGAGAATGTTATATTTATATATTTAGGAATATACATATGCATATATGTATATGAAACAATGGTTAAATAGAGGCTATGAATTTGAGAGAGAGCAAGGAAGGGTTCATGTGCAGGGTTAGAGGGAAGAAAAAAAGAAGGAGAATGGTATTTTATTCATATATATTTAATTTAAAAAATCATTATCAAAAGGTGTTTGTCTTCCTAAACCTCCAAATGACATTCGATGATAGAGTTCCCTAAGCTTGTTTGAACCCAAGCTGTGATTCACCAGTTGATTCATTTCATGACTAATGTTTCTTATTGCTTTGTATCAAGCACCATATGAGGCCCGAAGCCACAAGATTCTCAAGAATAAAGTGTCTCACCAAAAGCTGGAACCCATGTACTGCTTGAGGAGGAAAAAGAGTGAAGACGTGAGAACCTAATGAGATTCAGACCCTGTATTCAAAGAACTGAGAGTTAATATTAAATTGAAAATGAAACAATGCACAATAACAATAATACAAAAGAGTGACTGCCATGTTTGATACAGGTTCAAAATACCAGCAACTTGGAAAAATAGACAATTTAATTTCAGCAGATTCATGGTCCAAAATTAACTGAAATAATTAAGAATAGCTCAAAATTGTAAACATAAATATTGATACCAAAATTTATGGTAACCCATTCATAAGATATAGCTTTTTGGACCCAGCTTTAGCCTTCTCAAGCACAACATACAAAATAATATAAAAATAATTCATCGACCTAGAGATCATAGGTCATGTGTCCTCACATTAACCAAACTCTCCTATCCAGTAGGTATTTAATAAAAGAAAGTTCTCATGTGATTATCCCTAAAATACCTTAAAATTAGTGAGAGAACATTTAATTTTACAACAAATAGGTCAGGAGGTGGAGAAAGAGGAAAAAGAGGTTAAAGATCAGAGTAGTTAAGTGCCTGAGAGTACAAGAAAATTTGGGGGCCACAAGTGAAGCTAAATGTCATGTGCTTTTATCCAGGCATTCTCCCTACCTCCATGCCAGAAACCAGGGCTTCATTCTTAGTATCTACAGACAGAAATGTAAGTGTGCTTTTTAAAAATGGTTTGTCTCAAAATAGTATGTCAAAGGAACATTTGAATATGAGTGCATAGACATATACACCAGGTAAGGAGAAGGCAATGGACTTGTAGTATATGAAAGAGAAATAAAAATCAATTCTATGATAACTTTTTACTGAAAACTCTGACATCCAAGTCACCCAGTTTTTTGTGGACTGAATGCACATCTGTGTGTGTTTATTACCGCTGGCAAGTGGGTGTTCTGATCATCGTCCCTGTCTAAGTGATGGTCCTACATCTGTCAGAAGACTCACAGCTGGGATGTACTAAGCCGGTGCCGAATGACAGCAAGGATTTCTTAGAAGTCTGGCCACCCACTTGCATATTCTGGTATTACTCTTCTCCAAAAAGTATTAAGAAACATACAGATGGTGAAATCCATCTTTTTAACCCCCTGAAAAGCCATATCCTGCCTAGATGTTCTTGGCTTTAAATTCAACCCTTTCCCTCAGTCTCCCCTCCTGGACCAGGTGGAGATGAAGTCAGACTCTGGCTCCCCCAGCACATCCCTTACAACTCAACGCAGCCACAGCTCTCCCACACCATGGGAGGTGGGAGCATGCTCACAAGAAGGAGGAGGAAGGGGAAAGGGAACAGAAAGGAGAAAGCCCAGCCAGTCAAACTCTCCCAAACTCTTCGTAAGTGACAGTACTGTGTGTCCATCTCTGGACTCTCGCAGGGAGGGGTGCACCTTGGAGGAGCCATTGGTTCTCCCTGAAAGAGCCACATGACCTGTTCTGACCAAGAATGGATCAGAAGTGATACTGAGACAAAGTTGATTCAGACATTCAATGTGTAACTGGTCTCTGCTCAGGTTCCAATTGAGGCTTTTCACTCACCTCGCATCCAGGCTGAGGCACTCACAATTTAACCATGAAGCCAAACTGCCCAGTTGGAGATATCAAACTGTGGTCAGATGTTGATAGCTAAGTGACATTTGTTACTCAAGTGTAACTTAAACTGTTCCAATAACCTTCCTGAAATATATATTCTCTCTCTCCCCTCCCCCTCCTTCCCTCTCCCCTCCTCCTCTCCTTCTCCCTCTCTCTCTTAATGTGTGTCCCTCTCTGTTTTCATCTCTCTCTAGCTTTTTAAAGCTACCTATATTGTAATGCTACCAGAGAGTATGGTACACATGTTTACTGACTATCTCCCTCCAAGACTACCTATATTGTAATGTCACCACAGAGTATGGTACACATGTTTACTGATTATCTCCCTCCAAGACTACCTATATTGTAATGTCACCACAGAGTATGGTACACATGTTTACTGACTATCTCCCTCCAAGACTTCCTATATTGTAATGTCACCACAGAGTATGGTACACATGTTTACTGACTATCTCCCTCCAAGACTACCTATATTGTAATGTCACCACAGAGTATGGTACACATGTTTACTGATTATCTCCCTCCAAGACTACCTATATTGTAATGTCACCACAGAGTATGGTACACATGTTTACTCCCTCTCCCTCCAAGACTTCAGGGTTGCGCTGCACTTTTCATTTCCCAGGATCAGTGCCATGCTTAACAGATATGCCTGTTGAGATGAGACAGAATTTGTTTATTCTTTCAGAGAATGTTTTATATTATCCCTCTTTGAGTGTGACATGACACACTTAAACAAAATAAAGAAATAAAGCAAATGCCAACGCTGACTTCATAACTCCCAGAGCAGCAGAACTCATGTGGAGGGCGTTCACTTACTCAGCTAACACTGACACACGTTCTTAATGCTGTTCTCCCACACTCTATAGAAACTCAAGAAGGAACCAAGAGGGCTCACACGATCTGACCCAGGGATTAACGTAAGTGACTATAGTATTTCCTACGGAGACTCCTACTGACCTGAGAAAAAGATGGACTACAGACGAAGTGGCTTAACTCTCCCTTCCCTATCTGACTACGAGTGTGAGTTCTTATAAGAGGCACAGAACTACAACTGCTAACACGAGATGATTCCAGAGAAAAAACAGTAAGGATTCCAGCCTTGGCATCCATGCCAGACTTCTTCATAAATAAAAACAGTGACCTTGACATTTTCTGCCTTTAGTCAGATTTTCTGTCATAAAAAAACAGGAAAAATAGGTTGCTTATTTTTGGAACACCAACTTTTACCTTCCTCCCTTGTAATCTAACCCAGCCCCTACATTCGTCCTCAAGCCTCACTTTGAGCACGAACGTGAGATCCATTCAGCCCACATTAATAAAGCAAGCCACATTCATCTTCTGTAAATGGCGCTTTGTATTGTGCCTACACTTCTTAAATTCTGGCACACACTCTCAGGTATTTGATTTTTATAAGTATACCTCAGCTACTGAAATAGATCTGTATTTGCACACACTTTTAAGCTTTATCCCACATGAACGTGAAAAACCCTCTTGTAGAATTCCAGGTCAGTTGCAGATCTTCAGGATCTCCTATATACTCCATATTGTTGGCTATCCTCAAACCCAAGAAACTCCATAAGAATAGGTTGTAGTTGTATAATCCTGGCAATCTTCTAAAATGTTTTCTTTAAGAATCACCTGCCAACTCCCATTCTTCACCTTGGCATTGAATTTGAACTAAATGTGTTCCTTGCTTGGCCTCTGTGAAGGCCTCCAGTATATCTCAACTGTCCCTTATCCCAGTGGACCCTGTCCTCCCAACTATCTAGGACAACCAAGAAGCGCACACATATTTCATTGTATAAAATGATCTAAGAGAGCCAGACCCAGGCTTAAAGTCCTACCATAGAGATACTGAACAAAGAAGGAAATGATACACCATGACTCTTTCAAGAATGGAAATTGAAGCATGGTTGTTTTATACAACAATGAAGGTTGGTCAAGCCAGCACAAAATGCAAGCACATTAGCTGCCATGTTCACAATAAAATGGAGCTGGCACTATAAAGTTAATCAAGAAATAAGCAAATTGGTTGATCCCTACCATCAAAGCAAGTACCCTGTCTGAAATTTTGAAAAATAAAAACTACATGTGATTTGGCAACCCAGAAGAGAAATAATAGATTATAAAAGTCATAATGTAGGTGAAAATTAGATAAATCAAAATTCAACTCTGGAAGTCAGATTTCTTAACTCATAGGAAATGTATCTGGCAGACGATCAAATAACTCAGTTGGAAGAAATAATTGTATTGCAGAGTGGATACAAAAATGACTCAAAGGAAATGCGGGTGAACTCAGTGCTGTAGTCAAGAGTACTTCCTGGTCACACTACATGCGTTTCCCTGCGATGAGCTCAGAAAAGGATTAAAAATTTTCTCCCTGCCATAGAGAAGCTGAACAGCTGCAGTTCATTCTCAGTTCCTGTCATGAAAGTCAGAGGGAGAAAGCCCAGGCGGGGCTTCCAGGATGTGACATTGAGAGAGGCCATGTTCATTAAGGGGGCATGAGATTCATTCTTGATTCCCAAGCTGAATACACGGGTTAGGAAAGCCTTGCTGTGAAGAAAAGATAAATTGATTGAAATAGCATTCCCTCTGTTTCGGTTGAGAACTGGGGAAGGGGCGCCATGGCTGTGTTGGTTAGATCCTATGTCTGAAACCAGGGGAGCTTACTAGCTCTAGCTAACTTTCTGAGTAAATTTTGGTAAGTGCTTGGCCCTCTCTGGGTTTTACTTGACACCAATACCAATTCTAACGTGAAAGACTGGGCCACTCTCAAGCTTCCTCCAGGCTTAAATATGTGACCATAAAAAAAATAAGTAACTACTATTATGGATCTAAAGGATCTGATGATTGATTATCCTTTATCCTTCTATCTTCAAAGTTAGAGCAAACTACACAAGTTGAAATTAGAGTTGCATTTAAGTAAAAATTAGCAAATTGTCAATTTTATTAGAAAAAATTGTGGTTGGAGATGAGCTGGGTTTGTAAAATCTTCATTAACAACACTGCTCCTGAAATTACCACATGAAAACACCTAGCCACCAAGTATCTTTCAAACCTACATCAGGCAGAGCCTCTGTTTCAACCACATGGAAGCAAACAGATGAGAACAGAGACCCTTATAAGCTGAGTTGCAGAGGGTGGATGGACCAGCTAGCCAGAGCTTCTGCAGCTTGTTCAGGCACCAGAATCACAATGGGCTTAAATGCTCAGGTGGCTGGGCCCTGAGTGCCCTATTCCATAAGGCTCGGTAGGGTCTGGAAATCTGCATTTCTTTTTTTAAGTTTAAGATTTTTACATTAATTTTTTATTGATTTTATTGAGCTATACAGTTTTCTCTGTTCCCCTCCCTTCCTCTCCCCTCCCCTTTTACCCTCTCCCATGGTCCCCATGCTCCCAGTTTACTCCAGAGTTCTTGTCTTTTTCTACATCCTATGTAGATTAGATCCATGGATGTCTCTCTTAGAGTCCTCATTGTTGTCTAGGTTCTCTGGGATTGTGAATTGTAGACTGGTTTTCTTTGTTTTATGTCTAAAAGCCACTTATGAGTGAGTACATTTATATTTGTCTTTCTGGATCTGGGTTACCTCAGTCAATATGATGTATTTAGATCCATCTATTTGCCTACAAATTTCAAGATGTCATTAGAAAATCTGCATTTCTAACACTTTTCCTGATTGTAGCCCTTCTAATGACCCTGAAAATATGGAAGTCTTCATAGCTAATCAAAGAGCTCTGCATCTTCTCTCCTAACTAAGTCACTCTTTTTATACTGGCCAGGGGAGGTTGGTGAAGGACACAGGAAAAGATCAAAAAGTTCTGGCATCTGGAACAACTCTAGCCAACGTCCCTCCAAGTGGAGTGAGAGATGGGTGCACACGCCCACCCACCCACAGTTATTACACTTTTCATGGGACTTGCTTAGACATAGAGCACTGATTTACTGGAGAAAATATTTGTTAAAGGAATTGTAATTGTCCTTTACTGTCTTAACGGTAACACAAGTAGTAATTACCAAAAATAGACATTCAATCCTTCCCATTAAAAATTAAGCTTGCTGATTTTCAAAGTTTCTGCCTGTAATGAAATAAATAGTGAACCATAGGAATCAGTTTAACCTTTAAACACTGGCAACGCTGAGTAAGATCTGTGCAGGGGATTCATGCGGGATCCTCCTGTTTGAAGTAATTCTCAACATTTTATAAAGAATGTCAGTTGGAATTAAGGATGTAGATCATTAGTAGAGTGTTTTCCTAAACTCCGGGCTCACTCCTCAGTTTTTAATACACCAAACCATACCCAGTGTGGTCATTTAGGCCTTTAACGCTAGCTCTCAGGAGGTTGAGGCAAGAAAAGCATTAGTTCAGTTTTATCCTGGCTGTATAGTAAGTAATGAAGATAGCCTGGGCTATGTGAAATCTTGTCTCAAAGAAATAAGGAAATAAGTAAAGGAAGGAACAAGGGGAGAGAGGGAAGGAGGGAGGGAAGGATGGTGAAAGAGAGGGAGGAAGAGGAAGGAAGGAAGGAAGGAAGGCACGAAGGATCGAAAGAAGGAAGGAAGGAAGGAAGGCACGAAGGATCGAAAGAAGGAAGGAAGGAAGGAAGGAAGGAAGGAAGGAAGGAAGGAAGGAAGGAAGGAAGGAAGGAAGGAAGGAAGGAAGGGAAAGAAGGAAAGAGGGAAGGGTAGCAGTCTTAACTCCTGGCATACTGTTACTTCGTGAAAATGAGTACGGTACATGATACATATCAGGACTGTAGCCACTTTGGTTTGGTTTTGTTCTGTTTGTTTTTTAAAGTGGCTTTAGTCCTGCCACTAACCCTCTTTTCTTCAGTTTTCAAACTCACAGATGTTAACATCTGTACACAGCTTAAGGGTCTGTGCCCCTTTACCTCTCTCTGGATATCCTTCAGCACTTTCTATTTCTGCAGCTCTCATTCTGGGTTCTGATTAAGAGTCCTTAGAAACAGGGCTAAATGGATGGCTCTGAAGTTTAGCACGCTGGGTATTCTCCAGAGGACCCAGGTTCAGTTCCCAGCCCCAGACTGCAGCACACAGTCATCTGTAACTTCAGTTCCAGGGCATCTGTCGCCTCCATACAAGTGCACATCCGATAAAGGGAAATAAATTTAACAAAAAGATACTGGCTAAAAACAAAAAAGAAAGCCCTTTGAATCAAGTGATTCAATTTGTCTTACTTATTGGGTAAAAGAAGGAAGGAAATTCATGAATGATTAGAGGTGGAATGTTAGTGAAATGCTGAATGTCATCTCTGCCTTCTTTTTAGCTTCAGCTGATGTGATTAAAGGAGAAGTTGAGAGTCCCTCTCACCAGGACTGGAGATGAGATCTTTCTACTATGCAGGCAGCTAGAAGGAATTTAAACTTTCATCCAGCTTAGAATTTTTCTCCAGGTTGAAAAAGCTAAATCAAGTCAAACTGTGTCCCCATCAAACAATTAAGAGAAATAATCCCCATCTTGCAACCAGTATGAGAGCAGTGCTTCTCTGCCTTCTTAAGAAGCATCTAGGAGGAGAAATCAGGTCAAGAGGAAGCAGCAGACATAACTGGAATAGAAATACAGTGTGTCAAGGAACACTTTAAAATTCATTCATCAGACAGGAGTGGGAGTCGAACGATACCCAAAGGCGGGAGCCAGATATTAAATCAAGGCAAAGCATCAAACATCAGCCGCTATGAAAATTCAAGCACAAGTATCGAACTACTACAAATGTGAGGGGCAGGGAAGGGAGAATCAAGTGATCCAAGCAGAAGAATGGTTCAAACAGACAGGACCAATGAACACAACCTATTTCAATGAAGATAATAGTAAAGTAGAACCAGAACACGGACACTGACTTGACCTCGGTGAGAACATGCATGGGAAATGAGCAAGGGTAGGAAGAAATCTGTTAATATGAAACTGCAAGTGAAGGAAATGAGAAGAGGTAGGTGGTAACATAGACTGTGGAGGTAAATTTAACAGAGCCTAAGGTTGGATATGTACCAAAAACATGGAGATTTTAAAAAAGAAATGGTTAAGGGAAAATGAAGAAACATACATACGAGGGTGAAAAGAAAATGCCACAAGGCACAGCAGAAGCTGAAAAGGTTCAGGTTGCTGTGGGCTCTTTTAGGCGAACTAATGATGGTCCTATCGCAGGATGCATATCCGTGTATTTGGTCACAAGCCTGAAGGAACAGCACACAGAAAGGTCTCTTTTCCCTGTGGAAATATTCTCTAGCACATTGTTTATTCAGTTTAAATATTTATGGAGACAGCTATACTTGTAATCGGATGTGCCCTTGCGTTTTTAGCAACAATGATGACGGACTGGAAAGATGATGGCAGATGAGGGATGTGTGGTATCGAGGGGAGGAATGCTGAGGCCAGGCTAGGGTTGAAGGTACTGAGATTTCCGCAGAGGTGATTGGACAGAATCTGATTTGGGAATAGGAATATGTGCATCATGACTTAAAGTGTCAATCATAATGGAACATTTGCCGCCACCATCTTCTTCCTCTGTGCTTGGTGTTACAGGATTGTCAGGGATGCCGACCAAGAAAAAATGAAAATGCTTTTCCCCATTTTACCCTGAACTCTCAGACAGAATGTGTGACCTGGTCCCTTTAAGATTTCTTTCTATATTTGTTGCCTCAACTTGACTGCTCTATGTAGACATACTTTAATTTGTTTATTGAGCTCTACATTTTTCTCTGCTCCCCTCCCTGCCTCTCCTCTTCCCTTGAACCCTCTCCCAAGGTTCCTATGCTCCCAATTTACTCAGAAGATCTTGTCTTTTTCTACTTCCCATTTAGATTACGTCTATGTATGTATCTCTTAGGGTCTTCATTGTTGTCTAGGTTCTCTGGGATTGCGATTTGTGGGCTGGATTTCTTTGCTTTATGTTTAAAAACCACTTATGAGTGAGTACATGTGATAATTGTCTTTCTGGGTCTGGATTACCTCACTCAAAATGATGTTTTCTAGCTCCATCCATTTGCCTGCAAAATTCAAGCTGTCGTTATTTTTTTCTGCTGTGTAGTACTCCATTGTGTAAATGTACCACATTTTCCTTACCCATTCTTCGGTCGAAGGGCATTTAGGTTGTTTCCAGGTTCTGGCTATGACAAACAATGCTACTATGAACATAGTTGAGCACATGTCCTTGTGGCATCATTGAGCATCCTTTGGATATATACCCAAAAGTGGTATTACTGGGTCTTTAGAAAAGGTTGTTACCTGATTTTCTGAGAAATAGCCACACTGACATCCAAAGGGGCAATATAGGAGTGTTCCCTTTATCCCACAACCTCTTCAGCATAAGTTGTCATTTGTGTTTTTGATCTTGGCCGTTATTACAGGTGTAAGATGGAATCTCAGAGTTGTTTTGATTTGCATTTCTCTGATGACTAAGGATGTTGAATATTTCTCTAAGTGTCTTTCAGCCATTGTAGATTCTTCTGTTGAGAGTTCTCTGTTTAGGTCTGTACTCCATTTTTTTATTAGATTATTTGTTCTTTTGATGACCAATTTTTCGAGTTCTTTGTATATTTTGGAAATCAGCCCTTTGTTCAGTGAGGGGTTGGTCAAGACCTTTTCCCATCTGTAGGCTGCCATTTTGTCTTATTGACCATGTCCTTTGCTCTACAGAAACTTCTCAGTTTCAGGAGGTCCCATTTATTCATTGTTTCTCTCAGTGTCTTTGCTATTGGGGTTATATTTAGGTAGTGGTCTCCTGTGCTAATGCTTTCAAGTGTACTTCCCAATTTCTCTTCTATAAGGTTCAGTGTGGAAGGCTTTATCTTGAGGTCTTTGATCCAATTGGACTTGAGTTTTGTGCATGGTAATAGATATGAATCTATTTTCATTCTTCTACATGTTGATTTCCAGTTATGTCAGCACCATTTGTTAAATAGGCTTTTTTTTTTCATTTGATATCTTTTGCTTCTTTGTCAAAAATCAGGTTTTTGAAGGTGTGTGGATTAATATCCGGGTCTTCAATTCGGTTCCGTTGGTCCTCCTGTGTGTTTTTATGCCAATGCCAGGGTGCTTTCAGTACTGTAGCTCTGTAGTAGAGTTTGAAGTCAGAGACTGTGATACCTCTAGAAGTTCTTTTATTGTACAGGACTGTTTTGGATATCCTAGGTTTTTTGCTTTTCCATATGAAGTTGTGTACCATTCTTTCAAGGTCTGTGAAGAATTTTTGCTGGGATTTTGGTAGGCATTGTCATTGAATATGTAGATGGATTTTGGTAAGCTTGCCATTTTTACTATGTTAATTCAATTTACCCAAGAGCACGGGAGATCTTTCCACTTTCTGGTGTCTTCTTCAATTTCTTTCTTCAAAGATTTAAAGTTCTTGTCATACAATTCTTCCAATTGTTTGGTTAGAGTTACTCTGAGATATTTTATGCTATTTGTGGCTATTGTGAAGGGTGATGATTCTCTGATTTCTTTCCCAGCCCTTTTACCATCTGTGTACAGGAGGGCTACTGATTTCTTTGAGTTAATCTTGTATCCTGTTACATTACTGAAAGTGTTTCTGATTTGTAGAAGTTCCTTGGTAGAATTTTGGGGGCTCTTATGTAAACTATCATATCATCAGCAATTAGTGAGAGTTTGACTTCTTCTTTTCTGATTTGTATCCCCTTGATCTCCTTTTGGTGTCTTATTGCTCTAGCTAGAACCTCAAGAACTATATTGAATAGATATGGAGAGAGTGGACAATCTTGTCTTGTTCCTGATTTCAATGGGATCGCTGGGAGTTTCACTCCATTTAGTTTGATGTTGGCTGTTGGCTTGCTGTATATTGCCTTTATTATGTTTAGGTATGTTCCTTATATCCATGTTCTCTCCAAGATCCTTATCATTAAGGGATGTTGTATTTTGTCGAAAGCTTTTTCAGCATCTAATGAGATAATCATATAGTTTTTATTTTTCAGTTTGTTTATATGGTGGGTTATGTTGACAGATTTTCATATGTTGAACCCATCCCTGCATCTCTGGGATGAAGCCGACTTGATCATGGTGGATGATAGTTATGATGTGTTCTTGCATTCGATTAGTCAGTATTTTATTGAGTATTTTTGCATCAATATTCATGAGTGAGATTGGTTTGTAATTCTCTTTCTTGAAAAGTAATGTCTTTCTGTGGTTTGGGTATCGGGGTAATTGTAGCCCCATAAAAGGAGTTTGGCAATGTTCCTTCTGTTTCTATTGTGTGAAACAATTTGAGGAGTGTTGGTATTAGTTCTTCTTTGAAAATCTTGTAGAATTCTGAGCTGAAACCATCTGGTCTTCAGCTTTGTTTGGTTGGGAGACTTTTGATGACTGTTTCTATTTCTTCAGCAGTTATAGATCTGTTTAATTTGCTTATCTGGTCATGATTTAATTTTGTTAAGTGATATTTATCCAGAAAGTTGTCCATTTGCTTTAAGTTTTCCAATTTTGTGGAGTACAGGTTTTCAAAATATGACCTGATGATTCTCTGTATTTCCTCCGTGTCTGTTGTTTTGTCCCCCTTTTCATTTCTGATTTTGTTAATTTGGATATTCTCTCTCTGCCTTGGTTAGTTTGGATAAAGATTTGTCTATTTTGTTGATTTTCTCAAAGAACCAACTCTTTGTCTCATTGATTCTTTATATTATTTTCTTTGTTTCTATGTTGTTGATTTCAGCTCTCAATTTGATTATTTCCTGCCATCTAGTTCACTTGGGTGAGTTTGCTTCTTTTTGTTCCAAAGTTTTCAAATGTTCTGTTAATTCACTATTGTGGGATTTTTTTCCAGCTTCTTTATGTAAGCATTTATTGCTCTGAACTTTCCTCTTAACACTGCTTTCATTGTGTCCCATAAATTTGGGTACGTTGTGTGGTCATTTTCATTGAATTTTAGGAACTCTTTAATTTCTCCCTTTATTTCTTCCTTGACCCATTGGTGATTCAGATGAGCATTGTTTAATTTTCTATGTGTTTTTTGGCTTTCTGGAATTAGTATTACTTTAATATTTTTTATTTAATTAATTTATTTGTGTAGGTGTTTTGCCTCTGTGTACATCTGTGCACCGTGTGTATGTACTACAGGAGCCAGAATCCTGACCACACTTAAATTTCTTCCAGGCTTTATATACCAAGATTCTATATACTTAGGTGCAGATATTGCAATGGAAGAAGAAAATTTGGACACAGGATAGGCTTCTTCTCCAAGAAGGCAACCACACAAGTTGGAGTCACATAGAGTTGGGTGTCCACCCAGTCTCTGGGACTTAAACCTGAGGAGCTAAGGATAAATCCCACCATCTATGTAAGACTCCATAAAATGATAATAGTAATTCCTAGCCATGTGATTGCAAAGAACTTCTCTGTTATGTGTCTCACAGCTGCTATTTTAAGCCAAGACAATTCAAGATCCATAAAATTGTCTCTCATGCACCATCCTGGTAGTTGGGTATTCCAAATGCTGTTGCTTCTTCCGCTGCCCTCAGCATGGCAGTGGACATCCTCTATCCCAAAGCCGAAATGTCCAGGACTCTGCTTTGGTGCCTCTGAGCAGCCTGTATTCATGTCATCCAGGAGTCTCTCAAGCCATTCCTTTTGCTAGAATTCCACGATAAATATTCTTAAAGATGACTTACTGCCTGTCACAACTTTCTGTTGCTGCCTTTCCAGAAAGAGTTCCTACAGAATGAGGTCAGTCACTTACTAACCATGATTTCCATTTTTTCACTCCATTTGGTCTTCCTAATCAGATGCTGAGCAACTGCTGCCAACTCCATCAATGGGTCGCTTCCAACAGCTGTGAGAGCAAAAACTTTCAGCAGTCCAAGAGAGAGCCCAGACCCACAGGATGAAGCAGACTCCAAATCTTATTCCGAAGGCCAATGGGGAAATTTGAACCTAGTAGATCCAATAAACAGGGGGTGGAAAAACTGAAAATGTAGACATGATTCTAAAGTGTTTACAAGCAGATGATATGCAAAGGTCCCTGCACTTCCCCCAACCTCCATTATCTATGATCTGACAACGCCAGGATGCTGCTGCTTCCTACTATGAAGCACAATTGATAAAAACTCAGGGTCAGAAATGGGATTCACCCTGATGATCTGAAAAACAAAAGAGCCAGCCATTGGCTCTTACCTCAACCGCAGTCTGAAATCACGATCCTGCCTCCTGGAATCTCAAAAGAAGACTATCTCTGAGAGCTGTCTTCCCCCATCTTATATTCCTCTCTAGGGCTGGGATTAAAGGCATGCACCACCCGATTTCTATGGCAACTGGGCTGGCTACTGGGATTAAGGGTGTGTGTCATTGTGGCTACTGGGATTAAATGTGTATGTTACCATAATCTGGTCTGTAAGGCTGACCAGAGGGACTGTTTTACTCTCAGATCTTCAGGCAGTCTTTATTTATTAAAATACATACGAAATGCTCACCGCTATGAAAACAAAATGCTGGAGACCTTTAAGCTAATTGAGATAAACATACTGTAGAGTACACGAACTCCTAATAGAATGCTGGTAATTCTTTCCCTGTCCATGATGGAGTGTAAGCAGATGCTCCATGTAAATAATGCCACTTCTCAGGAACATGGCAGGCCTCAAAGAACTTTGCACTGGGCACTCACTTTCATGTTCTTCTCAAATTGCTGAACTGTAAATGAGCTTGCCAAGCCACTTTATCTTTCTGCTTTTATAACTAAAACTATGTGCATAATGGTTAAGACAATAAGGGTTTCTAGATAGACAGAACTAGACTTTTGGGTAACCCTTTGATTATAACAGCCCCTATTCCCATCTTCTGTACTCATCTCCCTTTTATTTCTTACCAAAATAACATTTCAGGAACAGCCACATTTTATTCAATCAACCAATCTTCTATTGAGTTATTCCATAGGTCTCTATGGGGACCTCAGAGAAATATAGGCTCTGCAGTTACAGCATCAGAATTTTAGCCTTAGTCTTTTTTTAACTTATTTTTTAAATTTCGTTTTACATTCCACCCACAGTTCTCCCCCATGCCTCCTCCTCTCCCACACCTCCCCCAGTCAGAACCCTATCCACTTCTCCCAATGGGTAAGGTCTTTGTTGGGAAGTCAACTAAGTCTGGCACACCCAGCTCCTGGCTGCTTTAAGGCTAAGTACAGCATCCCTCCATAGGGAATGGGCTCCAATAAGTCTTAGTCTTTTAAGTAGGTCATATAAACAGAGTAATAACAGAGCTAATGGTATACTAGCAGAGATATAGTATACTACTAGTACTGTAGTACTGATAGTGGTACAGCAGTTCTAATACCACAGTCCTTCAGGTGTGATGGTGGGAAGAGCAGTAGAAGCACATTGGCAGCAAAAATGTAGTGGTTACAGAGTATCTGTGGTTGTACAAGCATCATGCTAGTATAGACACAAACAGTGTAGTGTGGAAATAGAGCTACAGAAGTAGGAACAGATGCAATAGTATTGTGGTTTGATGTAATGTCTGCCGAACACTAGGCACAAGCCATTCTTTGCATTCAAGACACTCCTCGACCCACCCTCCAGATTTCCTGACCCTCCAAAGTAAGAGACTTCAGATCTCAGAGAATCTGTGATATATGTTATACAAATAAGGAAACTATGTTAAGTGAAATGACTAACATTACCCATAAGACCTGCCCAGATATATTCTCCTTCAATCACAAGAAAGCAAAAGCCCCTAAACTTGCTATGCCCTCTCTACCTGTGACTTCTTTCTATCCTTTTCTTGAGATCTTATTTATTTTTCAAGACTGGTCTCCCTTTTTAAATGTCTTTTGAGTGGTTGAGGAGATGTCACAGTGGCTAATGGTGTGACAATGTTCTTGCAGAGAACCCAAGTTTGATTCTCAGCACCCATGTCAGATGGTTCACAAACACTCATAACTCTAGCTCCAGGGAATCCAATACCACTGTCATCAAATGGCACCTGAATTCACATACCCCCTCCATGCACAGAGATGGATGGATAGATAGATAAATGGATAGATAGATAGATAGATAGATAGATAGATAGATAGACAAATAAATGTAAATGTTAAATAACAGTCTCTTTTATGTACGACCTCTATCTTACCTCTCAAGCTGAATTACAGCCTCACTCTCTTCTTCACCCTTAGTTCTTTGCAATAAGGGTTAACCTGACATTATTTATACAATGCATTGCATTTGAAGATACAGGGATTGTTCTAAATACTTTACAAATATTAATTCACATAAAACTCTGAGCTGAATATAATACCATGGGCTTATAAACTGAGCAGCACTGGGGAAGAAGAAGCAAGGGAAATGTAGTTTAATGTCATCTTCATTTCCATAGCAAGTTCAAGGTCAGCCTAGACTGTGTGAGATAATGCCCCAAGAATACAAAATACAAAGATGCTCTTAAATTTAACTTTACTTTTCTGTTTGGAAGACCATTTTTACATGCAGGGAATAGTTATGAAACAGCCACTATTACCCATATAATTGCCGCATATCTAACAGGATTATTTCACCCCTTTTCTTCAAAAGCTGACAGTCTGAGGAAAAAGTGGATAAAAGTATAGCTGGTTACAGTACTGCTTGAGAAATGACATGAAAGAAGGAGCAGTCCAAGTACCTGAGAGGGAGATGTCAGAACAGGGTTCCTGGGATTTGATGTCCTATTTGGACTGGAAGGATCAGGAAACTGTATAGAGAAAGAATGGATGGTTTTGGGGGATGGAAGTATAAGAATGGCATAGTTAAACACAGGAGAATAAAGGTAGGAGTAGATGGGATCATGGAATAAGGTGAACAATGGTAACAGAAAAGACAGCCAATGATGGCACCCAATAGGAAGACACAATCATCGGACAGAAAACTCTGCAAGATGTGTGTCTCAGGCAGCAAGCGCAATGAACCATGAGCTCCTTGAGAATGGGATTTTATATGACCTGCCAGTACCTTCTTTATATCCAGCACCATGTCTATCACAAAGAAAATACTTATCCAGTATCTGTCAACTAAGAACATGAAATACATTCAGCCAATAAATAGCAATTCCTTTGGAAGAAATTCCCTTCCCTTGTTTCCCTTATTTTATCATTTTTTAGAGGACAAGCTGGAGGGCATGATTGCATTCACAGGGGGATATTTTCATTCTCAGATACTGCAAGTGTCACCTCTTTTGGGCTTACTGTGCACAAATGTCTGCTGGGATCATATATCAATTGCCCCAAGGTTTTCTGTTTTGTGATTTCACAGTCAGGATATGCGTTTGGTGTTCCATAGATGAGAGGGGAAAGGGCAGATTCCAGAGAAGCATCAAACTGAGCCCAAGTGATAAGAGAAATGCCCAGGGAAGGAAGAGCAATAAAATATTTTTAAAGTTCTCAAAGTACATAAGTCATTGTGTAACCATGCTGTCCTGATTAGAAACCCAAAATAGAAAAAGAAAGCTCTTCTGCGTTAGCATTTCATCAGAACCAGCAACTCAACACCCAGGGGAGCCAGTGTTTGAGTATCTTCGAGTTGGAAACTGGAAGGACTGACTCACGACATTACCATGCAGCCAGTGCTCAGACAAAAACTTCGGCACAGAGTGTGGGCTTCCAGAATCCTTGTGGTAACTTCTCATTCCAGTTGAGTTGCAAAGAAGAAACAAGCCTTCCTGTGGGGTGGGGGGTTGGCTAACAATAGTAAGAAACAGTTAAAGGATAGATTCATACCAGGCATGATGCCAAACACCAAGCAGTTCTTGAGATGACTGCCAAAGTTCTGGACTGTCAGGGGGCTGTCACTCAGCCATGGTGCAGCTCTGTGTCTATGATGGCATGAGGTCCACTGAGACCACTGTCTGACCAACATATTGGGCTAGAGAGTAGCGAATGAGTTCTTCAGTAATATTGACATAGATTCAAACTCCGGTGCAATCACTTTGTATGAATTAGCCAAGCTGAGCTTCAAAATTCTCACTTTTAAATATAAAAAAAGAGAAGAAAAGAAAAACTGCTGTCAAAAGAACTAAGTGAAATCACAAATGTAAAATAATCCATAAATACAATATAGCCTTGTGAAATTTTAGTCTCCAGACCTACTTCCCCTTGATATCAAATTCAATTTTTTTTAGATTTTCTTTATTACTGTTTGAAAACCCAAATTTATATAACCAACTGACTAGAAAGCTATACATGCTAATCGCTGAGAGGCGTGTTTGTTAGAACTGGGGGCAGGAAGAGTGTATGTGTCTGTTGGTTGCACCATGCTCATCTGGACATGCTAATTGGTGAGGGAAGTCCTTCTGTCTATATTTTGCTTTTATTGATTAATGAATAAAGGTGTTTCAGCCAGTGGCTTAGCAGAATAGAGCTAGGTGAGAAAACTAAACTGAATGCTGGGAGAAAGAAGGTGGAGTCAAGGAGAAGCCATGTAGCCCCACCAGAGACAGACGCCAGGGACGGGAACTTTACCCAGTAAGCCACAGCCACGTGGTGATACACAGATTAATGGAGATGGGTTAGCTTAGGATATAATAGGTAGTCAGAAATATACTTAAGCTATTGGCCAAACAGTATGGCAAATAAGATAGTTTGAGTGATTATTTCAAGTCAGGGCTGTCAGGAAATGAACAAGCAGCTTCTTACTACAGTTAATGATCATTCCTTGTGCTTTCAAAGACCAGAATCCTGGTCATGTAGGAGATAGATTTTGGATCCACCAAGCCAAAATGAAGATCTCAGATCATCCCAATACTGGTTAACTGAGTCCGGAAGCACTGCTTACTCTGCGACACTCAAAGTCCTTAGCCATAAATGAGTATATTGCATCAAATGACATCACAGGCTTGAAATTGCCCAATACAAGAAGTGCTCATTAACTTCATTAATCCTACAAAGCATATCCAAGGTACCAGAGGGTGTTCTAAATTCCAGTGATACATCATGAATTAAATAATATCATTACATTGCACTGTGGAGCCTTGTCTACTAGAGAAGGCAAGCAATGGATGAGTAAACAAACAGACCTCTTTCAGGTGAAATAAGTGTTGTTAAAAGATCAATTGAGCAATGAATTGTACAGTGATTAAGCATGGTGATGTCAGACAAGTGCACATTCTTTTTCCCCCTGGAGTTCTAACTCTCCCACCCCCTGAGCATGGGCCTCCAGTAAAAATGAATAAGTAGTTATATTCTGTTGAATTGAATCATCTGACAAACTTTAAATAAAGTTGTTGATAGGATTACAACAGTACATGTTTATTGAACAGGATGGATAGAACTGGGTGTCGCTTTGGAGACCCTTGGAAAAGCATAGCTATGCTGTCTCTGTTGAAACTATAGAGGCAATTCTTGGGAAATAAAACTTCTCCCCCAAAGAAGGCAGTCCGCAACAATGCAATCTTTGTTGCAGAAGGACATCAGTGGCCTTGTTCTGAGCTTGGTCCAAGCTGAGGAAGAGAGGAGAATGGCCAGCTGTGAAAAGATCAATTTGCTTCCAATCTACTTTTCTTGTGGTGAGACAGAAAACCAGCTCCCTTCATTAGCAGTGTCTATCATGGGCAGACGCCAAGTAGGGCACAGAATGAAGAAACATCCCTGTTCCCACTGTAGTAGGCACATTCAGTCTTGAGTGGAGTCACTGATACCAGCTATTCCTCAGCTATAATGCTTGGCGGGACCCATATTGAAATACCCAAGAAGGGGGCTTTAAGTTCAAGTCTAATTCAAAGTTATAACTATTCATACTCTTCATTCATTCATATCAGAAAATACCCAGTGTTTCCTAGATGTGGGAAAGCAGGAATTCCCATATAGCAGAGTTGGGAGTGTAAATTGGTATGACCTCTTCAGAGACCCACTTGGCAAAATTTATAAAAATTGAAAGCGCATAGTTCTTTTATTGTAACCATCTCACTTCTAGGAATTTATCCTCCAGAAATGCACAAAGATGAAAGTGTCTGGAAGATGTTTATTGAAATTTTGTTTAGGATAACAGAAGTCTAGAGGGCTGAACCTTATATGTTGTAGATTAAAGTTTGAAGTACATGGAGATGTTTGTTAAAAAGACAAAAAGAAAAAGGAGATCAGTATTAATTCCTATGCATGAGACCCACTTACACAGAAAAAGTGTGTTCCTCCTCCTATGTGTATGTTCTACCGTCCTCTGCTTACATATGTCTGCTTCCTTGCCAGTTCCAACATTTGGTGATACCAAAATGACAAGAGTCAATGACACAAGTCCCCATGGATGTGCAAGATGTTAGAACTGAATGGCTACCAAAGATAAGTATAAAAGGATGAAACCCACAATCCCCTGTCTGCTTTTCCCTATAGATCTGTGTTCCTGAACTAAGATAAAACAGAAGTGATAGTCAAAGTTGTTTATATGTCTTATGATTTTTTTTCCTGATATCCATTTGATGGGCAGCTAAGACCGTGTTCAGGGTTTTTCACTTTTCATTCTTTTCAGAATGGATGACCCTGTCCCTCCTTTCATCAAATAGCACAGAGAGCAAACACAAAAGAAGCTGATAGACTCCAAAAGAAAGAAAGCTCATATTTACATAAAAAGCATTTGCTTGTTTCTAACTCTAAAACATCCCCAAATTTTCCATTTGCAAATGCTACCATCAAGTTCACAATGAATACCAAATGTTGAGGGAAAAAAAGTAATTCTACCCATCCTGCCACTAGCTAACTGTAGAATTGTGGTCAAGCTTCCTGCTCACACTGGGCATGTTTCCCCTGCAGTACAGATGATAAGGACTATGTGTCCTTCAGACAGCTTAGGGATAACAAATACAGAACGCCGAGACCCATTCCTTCCAGCTTCCCATAATAGGCATAACTAATTGATCACAGCATTTCCTACAGATCTCAAATGAGTCCTCCAAATCCTTCTTGAATAGAACTCTAAGAAGTCTCTAACAATTCAAATTGACATAAAAATTGGCCCTTCTTTTCATTCTCCAGATTAGATAAGCTCATTTCTGACTTGGAATTCGGTTTCCATAACAGAAGAATTCAACTGAACTGTAGCTCATTTATAAAGACCATCTACATCATTAAGATATGAAGTATGTCATCCTGCTTCTGAGTTTTAAAGACTGGTCTACAGAAATCCACTTGAACTTGGCTTCTAGCTATTCCATCGTCACACATATATGGACATAATTTTATCTGGGAGAAGTAATTTAATCATAGCAATTTTGAAAGTATGATTTTGTACTGACTGTACCCTAAGAGATAGGGATGTTTCCTCATGTTCCATTTACACTCTCTAAGGCTAGAACCCCTTCTCTAAATACTTTTCTCCACTGACAAAAGAAAGACATATCCCTCATCCTTAATTTATGTTGAGTTAATTTGGGGGTGAAAAAAATCAAAGATAGAATTTAAACTTCTTTTTTAAAAAACAAAATTATTTTATTAATTTTTAGAGAATTTTACATCATGCACCCCAATCCTGCTCACCTTCCAGTCCTTCCATATCCACCCTTCACCCTGCAGCATGTCCCCCCAAGGAATGCCCCTAAAATTAATTAAAAATACAAACAAAACAATCAACAAAAAAACCTACCTCAATCCTTGTTCTCTCCAACACCTCTTCTTCATTCATCCTAGTAGAGTTGGGAGCTACAGTGTGCCATGCAGTATACCCTTCTGTCCAACCAGCCTCAGCTACAGAATAATCATTGCAGTGAGCCATTGGTCTGGTTCAAGACTTCTGGCACAACATCCTCACTGGACCTGCACTGATACTCCTCTCAGTGTCCTGCTGTTGCCTCAGTCATGGAGACCCTGAGGTCCTTCCACAGAACCAGTCCCTTCATGCAGTCTTGCAGGTCATAAGATGGAGTAGATGTTAGGTAGGTCAACCCAAGTCCCAGGATTTGGGTCTGGATGGTAGCTGAGCTCTTCGGTCTGGGCCACTGGGAATGCTCCCTCAGGCCGGGGGCAGGACCAGCTCTCCTAGACCCATGCCAGCCAGTTCTCCCACGTCTGTGGTGAGGGGGGATGCCATACCTCCTGAATGCAGGAGCCAGCTCTCAGGGAGTAGGTGGAAACGTGCTGTCCTCCCAGAGCATCCAGGGAAAGACAGAGCCAGCCATCCCATGACCTCCCACGGCAACACAGGCCAAGGACATCATCATAGACCCAGATATGTCCTGCGCAGCAGCCCTGGCCCACGCAACACCATGGCCCCAGGTGACAATGCAGGCCACACAGATTGGTGTGGCCCAGAATTTGAACTTCTGTTGAAACTTTAAGAAAAGGAATATGTGATGTACAACCTGATAACATTATTTTTTGCAGTAAGATGATTGCCAAAATTGAGCTGAAACCTAATTAAAATATCAGCAAACAATTCATTAAGATGCTTTGTGAAATAGTAACATTTGTCGTAGAGTATAGCTAGCATGCTATGATGTAGAAACCTCCTATCTAACCATATTTGGGTACTCATTAAGTATCTGAAGATTCTCAACACATGGAAATCATAAATATCTGAGATGGAAATAGCCATTGCCATAATTGAATTGCTATAAATTTACAAGTACCAAATTATTGTCTGGACCTCATCAATTTGTTTAAATATGTGCCAATTAAAAACATTTTAAATGGAAATCTTAGGAGTCAATTCGTAAAATATAACATTCCACTTAACTTTTAAATAATCTGAAAATACTTTTTATAATAATCTATCCCTTCTGACTTTCAGAACATGACAAGCAAATTATAACCTTTTATAACAAAATCTCTTCTTTTTGACTGTCTTATATTTGTGGACAGATTTTTTTCAGTGTTTCTAAATTAAAAACTGAAAAGTGGAAATAGAATTTAAATACCAACATAACAACAATCATTATATTCCAATACTAATTTATTATATGCACTTAAAAATATTTCATTCAGAGAATCATTACCAATAAAAATTTATGTTTCATGCTATACTAATCAAAATTTTAATAAATGGATAGTATATTAGCAAGATTGGGTACAACTAGAAATTATTATGAGGATCCAGTCTAGAAGAAATTATTTCCTATAAGAATATATACAGAGTATTACAGATGTGTTGATATTGACTTGTGAACATTTTGTTTCAGAAGAATACAATAAAGCAGTTAGTGAAAGAGCATCAAAGATGGAAATGTACCTTGTTAAGACAAGCCTTTATGGAATGGAAACATATTTAAGGGGGAAAAATAAGTTGAATGTTAAGGATATTTTCATATATTTCTTTTTATTTTTTTCAAGAAAATCATGCAAATGGGAAGGCTTGAGACTGATCTCCAGAATCCTCATGAAAAAATTATGAAGGGTGGTGGCTTGTGCTTAGAGCCCCATTGCAGGAGAGGCGGGGCAGGTGCTCATAGGGATCCCCTAAGTCAACTTAACCACCTTGGTGAGTTAAAATCCAGTGAGAGACACAATCTCTAGAAAAGTTTTCAAAAGGCGGAAGAATGGCACCTGAGACCGTCCTCTGGCCTCAACCACACATATGTGCCTGCTTGTGCACATATGCACACAAAGACACCCCCCCAGACACCAACACACACACACACACACACACACACACACACACACACACACACACACACACACGAAATGATGTCTCCAATCAGAATATTCCATGCCAGTATCTATGCCAATGTTTTCTGGGAAATACAACAGAGAGTTGCAGATTCTTTAGAGATTCTTTTGTTCTGTGATCATTTCCTTACACATTCAAAATAAATTGCTGAATAGCAGTGAAGAGGATGATGGTGGACGACAAAGAGAAAAAGGGAAAGAAAACAAAACATGTCATCTATCTACTATCTCACCAGTTTTAAGTGGGATTTACTTATGTGCTTATTCATTCAGCAACACTTTTCTGCCCAATGGCCCCATGTAAAGTTGTAGATTAAGGACTGGAAGCCACCAAAACCGAGAAAAATAGGCTCTCCCTTAGAGTTCTCCTCACAGATTATTAAAACTAAAAAACAAACTCACAGGCAAATGATTACAATATCCCGATGTGTTACATTAGAAAGCCCATTACTGTGCTAGAGATAAGAGAGGATGGTGATCACGTCACTTAAGCAGGGTCTTTGTTAGGAAATAATAAAGCCAGAAGCACATTCTAGCACAGACATTGATGGGATTTGAGACTTTTAATAAAAGGGGTACAGCATGGAACAAGAAGACAATAGAGTCACCACTAAGTAAGCGGAGGCAGGAGTTACAGCTAAGGAACTAAGGTAGCCATAGATAGCAAAGGATCTTGAAAGCCATCTTGCCTGTTAAAGCTTTAAATAAACACAAGAGACTGGGGGGCTTGAGCAGCATAAACTGATGTTTCAGAGTTGTGGAAGTTTGGAAGTCCATGATCAGGGCATCAGTTGAACCAGAGTCTAGGGAAGGTCAGTTTCCTTGTTCTTAGATTATATCTCTTAGCTTTGTCTCCACATGGTACAAGGACAAAGGAAGCTCCCTTGAATCTCTTTTATAAGGGCACTAAATCTGTCTCAGAAGCCTCGCCTCTCATGTCCTAATCAACTCCTAAAGGCCAAACTCCCAATACCATCATATTGGCAGTTAGTTTCAGGTCCGGATCACAGACATTTGAACTATACTGAAAGCTTTTTCCAGGCATTTAGAATTTAAATTTGATCTTTTGAGAAGAGTGAATAAGTTAAACCAAATAAGAACTTTAAAATGAGAATTATACATTGAAACAGAAGTAATGATTAAAAGCACATAGCTCGGCGACAGACTCAGCTTTGCAGAGGACCTGGGGTCAGTGGTTTCCTGTGCTGCAGTGAAGTTTCTGCTTCTGGGAGATGATGAACTGAGAACTTTGGCGAGCTGGGAAACAACAGCATGGTCACTGGTGTACTTAAGAAATAATTCTGGCTATGTATTGCTAAAATTATACAATGGAAGAAAGAAAGCATCTTTAAAAAATGGTGCTAGCATAACTGGATGTCAACATGTAGGAGAATGAAAATAGATCCTTATCTATCTCCATGCACAAAACTCAAGTCCAAATGGATTAAAGACCTCAATATAAATCCTACCACACTTAAACTGATAGAAGAGAAAGTGGGAAGTAGCCTGCAATGCATGGGCACAGGAGACCACTTCCTATGTAAAACCCCAGCAGCACAGACAATAAGAGCAACAATGAATAAATGGGACCTCCTGAAACTGAGAAGCTTCTATAAAGCAAAGGACACTGTCATTAAGACAAAAAAGGCATCCTACTGAATGGGAGAAGATCTTCACTAACCCCACATCGGACAAAGGTCTGATCTCCAAAATACACAAAGAACTCAAGAAACTAGACATTAAAATGCTAAATTACCCAATTGAAAAATGGAGTAATGAGCTGAACAGAGAATTCTCAACAGAAGAAATTTGAATGGCCAAAAGATACTTAAGGTCATGTTCAACTTCCTTAGCGATCAGGGAAATGCAACTCAAAACAACTTTGAGATACCATCTTACACCTGTCAGAATGGATAAAATCAAAAACACCAATGATAGCCTATGCTGGAGAGGATGTGGAGTAAGGGGAACACTCATCCATTGCTGGTGGGAATGCAAACTTGTGCAACCACTTTGGAAATCAGTGTGGCGGTTTCTCAGGAAATTGGGAATCAACCTACCTCAGGATCCAGCAATACCACTCTTGGGAATATACCCAAATGATGCCCAATCA
>PVIU01001414.1:0-169133 GCA_004026605.1 Ondatra zibethicus | reverse complement strand
GCTATGTTCATAGCAGCATTATTTGTAATAGCCAGAACCTGGAAACAACCTAGGTGCCCCTCAATGGAAGACTGGATCAAGAAAGTGTGGAATATATACACATTAGAGTACTACACAGCGGTAAAAAACAATGACATCTTGAATTTTGCATGCAAATGGATGGAAATAGAAAATGCTATCCTGAGTGAGGTAACCCAAACCCAAAAAGATGATTATGGTATGTACTCACTCATTAGTGAACCCTAGCCATAAAACAAAGGACACTAAGTTTATAGCTCACAAGCCCAGAGAAGCCAAATAACAAGGTGAACCCAAAGAAAAAACATATATAGACCCTCCTAGAAATTGGAAGCAAACAAGATTGCCAGGTAAAAGTTGGGAGTACGGGAGCGGGGATAGAGGTGCGGGTAGGGGGGAGTGGAGGAAGGGGAGAGGGGGAAGGAGAAAGGAGAAGGGAAGGACTGGGGAGAGCTTTGAGGAGTGGGAGGGTAGAGATGGAGGAAAGGTGGATATTGGAGAAGGGAATAAGATATCTACATTAAGGGAGTCATTTTAGAACTGGCAAGATACTTGGCTCTAGAGGAGAACCCAGGTGTCCACAGGGATGTCCCCAGCTAGGTCCTTGGGCAGCAGAGGAGAGGGTGCCAGAACTAGCATTGTCCCATAGTCACACTGATGAATATCTTGATCACCACCATAGAAATTTCATCCGATGGATGGAGATAGAGACAGAGACCCACATTCACATCAGAGCAATGGATTGAGCTCCCAAGGTCCAGTCGAAGAGCAGAAGGTGGGAGAAGATGAGCAAGGAAGTTAGGACCATGAGGGGCTGGACCACCCACTGAGACAGTGTGCCTGAACTAATGGGAGCTCACCAAATCCAGCTGGAACGGGACTGAACAAGCATATGATCAAACTGGACTCTCTAAATGTGGCTGCCAATGGGGGCAGACTGAGAAGCCATCAACAATGACACTTGGACCTATCTCTTCTGCATGTATTATCTTTTTGGGAACCTAGTCTATTTGGATGCATACCTTCCTAGGCCAGGATGGAGGGGGGAGGGCCTTGGTCTTCCCACAGGGCAAGGCACCATGCCCTCTTTTAAGGAAGCAGCGGGAGGGAGGAGGGGGGAGCAGGAGGGGACTGGGAGAAGGGGAGGAAATGTAAATATTTTTGAATGAAAAAAAAAGAATATGGAAAAAAAGAAATAATTCTGGAGTCCTGAGGGGACCGGAGAGGTGAGTCAGTGGCACAGGAAGCGCCACTCTGCCCCCAAACACGCCCCTTTGCCTGTGAGGTCCTTGGAACCCTACAACATAGCCTGCTCCAGTGCTGAGGGGAACAGAGAGCCAAAGGGGAGTGTTCCTGAACTTCACTTTCTTTCCCACAACCCACCCTGCCCCCAAGCCCACCCTTTTGCTTGTGAGGTCCTGGGAACCCTGCAACACAGCCTGCTCTAGTGCTGAAGGGACTGGAGATATGAGTCAGTGCTGAAAGTGCCACTCTGCCCCCAAACCTGCCCTTTTGCCTGTAAGGTCCTTGGAACTCTGCAACACAGCCTGCTCCAGTACTGAGGGGACTAGGGAGAACCCTGCAACAGAGCTTGCTCCAGTACTGAGGGGAACTAAGAGAGAGCAAACCAAGAAAAACTCCCAAGTACGCAGACAGCCACAGCAAAAGATTGAACCAAGATGCCAAGACTCTGCTGGCCTCATTTGAAGGAAGAGATGGGTAGGCACCAATGCAAGAATTCCTCCAAAATCCTAAAAAGCAACATGGTAACACCAGAATCCAGCAGACACACAACAGGAAGGCTGCTTGATCATCCGAACCCAGAAGAAGTAGAAGAAAATGACTTTAAATATAACTTTATGAAAATGATGGAGACTTTAAAAGAGGACGTGAAAAACTCCCTTAAAGAAATGGAAGACAAACAAAAAGTTAGAAGAAATTAATAAATCCCTCAAAGATACCCAAGAAAATCAAGAAAAAGCAATCAAACAGGTGAAGGAAACAGTTCAAGACTTGAAGACCAAAATGGAGGTAATAAAGAAAACGCAAACTGAGGGAAAGCTGGATATGGAAAATCTGGATAAACGAACAGGAACTACAGAGACAAGTATAACCAACAGAATACAGGAGATAGAAGATCAAATCTCAGGTGCTGAAGACTGGTCAAAGAAAACATTAAATCCAACAAATTCTTAACACAAAACATTTAGGAAATCTGGAACACTATGAAAAGATCAAACCTAAGAATAATAGGGATAGAAGAAGGAGAAGAACTCCAGCTCAAAGGCACAGAAAATATATTCAACAAAATCATAGAAGAAATCTTTCCCAATCTAAAGAAGGATATCCCTATGAAGGTACAAGAAGCTTACAGAACACCAAATAAGCTGGATCAAAAGAAAAAAATCCCCTCGGCATATAATAATCAAAACATAAAGAATAAAGAAAGAATATTAAGAACTGCAAAAGAAAAAGGTCAAGTAACATATAAAGGTAAGCCTATCAGAATTATACCTGACTTCTCAATGGAAACCACGAAAGCCAGAAGGTCTTGGATAGATGTGCTGCAGACACTAAGAGACCACAGATGCAAGCCCAGACTACTATACCCAGCAAAGCTTTCTTTCACCATCGATGGAGAAAACAAGATATTCCATGACAAAAACAGATTTAAACATTATGTATCCACAAACCTAGCCTTAGAAAGTACTAGAAGGAAACCCTCAACCCAAGGAAGATAACAATACACACAATAACACAGACATAACCTCAACCAACACAACCCAAAGAAGGGAAACACACAAACGCTACCACCAAAAAAAACTGGAGTAAACAACCACTGGTCATTAATATTGCTTAATATCAATGGACTCTATTCACCTATAAAAAGACACAGGTTAAGAGAATGGATATGATAACAGGATCCAGCATTCTGCTGTTTACAAGAAACACACCCCAACCTCAAAGACAGACACTACCTCAGAGTAAAGTGTTGGGAAAAGGTATTCCAATCAAATGGACCTAAGAAACAAGTGGGTGTCGCTATCCTAATATCTAACAAAATTGATTTTAAACTAAAATCAATCAGAAGAGATGGAGAAGGACACTTCATACTCATAACAATTCACCAAGATGAAGTCTCAATCTTGAATATTTATGCCCCTAATATAAGAGCACCTACATATGTAATAGAAACATTACTAAAACTTAAATCACATGTTAAATCCCACACACTAATAGTAGGAGAGTTCAACACTCCTCTATCGCCAATGGACAGGTTAACCAGACAGAAACTTAACAGAGAAATAAGAGAACTAACAGATGCAATGAATCAAATGGACTTAACAGATATCCATAGAAAAAAATTCCACCCAGACAGAAAAGAATATACCTTCTTCTCAGCACTTCGTGGAACCTTTTCTAAAATTGATCACATCCTCAGTAACAAAGCAAACATCCACAAATACAAAAAAAATTGGAGTAACCACCTGTGTTTTATTGGATCGCCATGGAGAAAAGTTAGAATTTAACAACAATACTACCCCCAGAAAGCCCACAAACTCATGGAATCAAACAGTCAACTACTGAATCACCCCCGGGTCAAGGAAGAAATAAAGAAAGAAATCAAAGTCTTCCTTGAATTCAGTGAAAATGAAGGCACAACATATCCAAAACTATGGGACACTATGAAAGCAGTGCTAAGAGGAAAGTTCAGAGCACTAAGTGCCCACATAAAGAAAATGGAGAAAGCACACATTAGTGACTTAACAGCACACCTGAAAGCTCTAGAAAAAAAAGAAGCAGACTCACCTAGGAGGAGTAGAAGACTGGAAATAATCAAACTGAGGGCTGAAATCAACAAAATAGAAACACGGAAAACAAGCCAAAGAGTCAATGAAACAATGTACTGGTTCTTTGAGAAAATCAACAAGATTGAAAAACCCTTATCCAACTAATCAAAAGGCAGAGAGAGAACATCCAAATTAACAAAATCAGGAAAGAAAGGGGGAACATAACAACAGATACTGAGGAAACTCAGAGAATCATTAGGTCATATTACAAAAGCCTGTACTCCACAAAATTGGAAAATTTAAAAGAAATGGACAATTTTTTAGATAGATACCATATACCAGGTGAGCAATCTAAATAGACTTATAAGTTGTAAGGAAATAGAAACTGTCATCAAAAACCTCCCAACCAAAAAAAGCCCAGGGCTGGATTGTTTTAGTGCAGAATTCTACCAGAACTTCCAAGAAGAGCTAATACCTATACTCCTCAATGTGTTCCACATAATAGAAACAAATGAGTCATTGCCAAACTCTTTTTATGAGGGTACAGTTACCCTGATACCAAAACCACATAAAGACTCAACCAAGAAAGAGAATTACAGACCAATCTTACTCATGAACATTGATGCAAAAATTCTCAATAAAATACTGGCAAACCGAATCTAAGAGCACATCCAAAAAAATCATCCATTATGATCAAATAGGCTTCATCCCAGAGATGCAGGCAGGGCTGGTTAAACATACAAAAATCTATCAATGTAATCCATCATATAAATAAACTGAAAGAAAAAAGCCATATCATCATTTCATTAGATGCTGAAAAAGCATTTGACAAAATTCAACACCACTTCATGATAAAGGCATTGGAGAGATTAGGGATACATGGATCATATCTAAATATAATAAAAGCAATATGCAACAAGCCGACAGCTAACATCAAATTAAATGGAGAGAAACTCAAAGCGATTCCACTAAAATCAGGAACAAGAGAAGGCTGTCCACTCTCTCCATATCTCTTCAACATAGTGCTTGAAGTTCTAGCAATAGCAATAAGAAAACATAAAGAGATTAAGGGAATTCAAATTGGAAAGGAAGAAGTAAAACTTTCATTATTTGCAGATGATATGATAGTGTACATAAGTGAGCCCAAAAACTCTACCAGAGAACTCCTACTGCTGATAAAGACCTTCAGTTATGTGGCAGGATACAAGATTAACTCAAAAAAAATCAGTATCCCTCCTATACACAAAGGATAAAGAAGCTGAGAGGGAAATCAGAGAAGCATCACCTTTCAAAGTAGCCACAAATAGTATAAAGTATCTCGGAGTAACACTAACCAAGGATGTGAAAGACCTATTTGACAAGAACTCTAAGTCTTTGAAGAAAGAAATTGAAAATACCAGAAAATGGAAAGATCTCCCATGCTCTTGAATAGGAAGGATCAACATAGTAAAAATGGCAACCAAAAACAATCTATACATTCAATGCAATCCCCATCAAAATCCCAACACAATTCTTCACAGACCTTGAAAGAACAATAATCAAATCATGTGGAAAAACAAAAATTCCAGGATAGCCAAAACAATCCTATACAATAATGGAACTTCTGGAGGCATTACCATCCCTGACTTCAAACTCTATTACAGAGCTATAGTAATGAAACAGATTGATACTGGCATAAAAACAGAGATGTTGACCAATGGAATTGAATTGAAGACCTGGCTATTAATCCACACACCTGTGAACACCTGATTTTTGACAAAGAAGCTAAAATTATACAATGGAAAAAAGAAAGCATCTTCAACAAATGGTGCTGGCATAACTGGATGTCAACCTGTAGAAGAATGAAAATAGATCCATATCTATCACCATGCACAAAACTCAAGTCCAAATGGATTAAAGACCTCAATATAAACCTGACCACACTGAACTTGATGGAGGAGAAAGTGGGAAGCAGCCTTCAATGCCTGGGCACAGGAACCCACATTCTAAGTATAACCCCAGTAGCACAGACAATAAGAGCAACAATGAATAAATGGGACCTTCTAAAACTGAGAAGCTTCTGTAAAGAAAGAACACAGTCAATAAGACTAAAAGGCAAACTACTGAATGGGAGGAGATCTTGACCAACGCCGCATCAAACAAAGAATTGGTCTTCAAAATATATAAAGAACTCAAGAAATTAGACATTAAAAATTTAAATAACCTAATTTAAAAATGGGGCACTGAACTAAACAGAGAATTCTCAACAGAAGAATTTCAAATGGTCAAAAAATACTTAAGGACATGTTCAACTTCCTTAGCTATCAGGGAAATGCAAATTGGGATACCATCTTACACCTGTCCAAATGGTTAAAATCAAAAACACTAATGATAGCGTATGCTGGAGAGGATGTGGAGTAAGGGGAGTTGCAAACTTGTGCAACCACTTTGGAAATCAGTGTGGCTCTTTCTCAGAAAATTGGGGATCTATCTACCTCAAGATCCAGCAATACCACCCTTGGACATATACCCAAAAGATGCTCAATCATACTGTAAAAGCATTTGTTCAACTATGTTCATAACAGCATTATTTGTAATAGCCAGAACTTGGAAACAACCTAGATGCCCATCAATGGAAGAATGGATAAAGAAATTGTGGCGCATCTACACATTAGAGTACTACTCAGTGGCAAAAAAAAAATGACATCTTGAATTTTGCATGCAAATGGATAGAAGTAGAAAACACTATCCTGAGTGAGGAAACCCTGACCCCAAAAAAATGAATATGGTATGTACTCATAAGTGGATTCTAGTCGTAAACAAAGGACATTGAGCTTATAGTTCATCTGGAAATTGGAATCAGACAAGACAGCCTTACGAAATTTGGGAGCTTAGGGTCAGAGGGTAGAAGGAAGGGGAGAAGGAGAAGAGGAGGGAAGAATGGGGAGAGTTGGGGTGAGCTTGAGGGAATGGGATAGTTGAGATGGAAGAATGACAGATATGAGAGCAAGGAAAGAGATATCTTGATTGAGGGAGCCTTTTTTGGGTTAGCAAGAAATTTAGCTCTAGAAAAATTCCCAGGAATCCACAAAGATGACCCCAGCTAAGACCCTAAGCAATAGAGGAGCGGGTGCCTGAACTGGCCTTGCCCTGAGTCAGACTGATGAGTATCTTAAATATCACCATAGAGCCTTCATCCAGCAACAGATGGAAACAGAGACAGAGACCCACATTGGAGCACTGGACTGAGCTCCCATGGTCCAGTCGAAGATCAGAAGGAGTGAGATTATGAGCAAGGAGGTCAAGACCATGAGGGGTTCACCCACTGAGACAATATGCCTGAGCTAATGGGAGCTTACCAACTCAAACTGGACTGGGAATGAACGATCATGGGATCAAATTAGTCCCTCTGAATGTGGGTGACAGTTGGGGCAGACTGTGTGGCCAATGACAATGGCACTGGGATTTGTCTTTACTGCATGTACTGGCTTTTTGGGATCCTATTCTCTTTGGATGTGTACCTTGCTCAACCTAGATGTAGTGGGGAGGGCCTTGGACTTTCCACAGGTCAGGGTGCCTTGCCGTCTCTTAATATTGGAGAGGGTGGGGGGAGGGTGTGTGGAGGGAGTGGGGGGAGGGGGGGAGGAGGAGGAGAGGAAGTGAGAAAATTTGGATTTGGATTTTTTTTAAAGTAATAAAAAAAGAAAGAATTCTGGGGGATAAAAATGCACATATATCAGCTCTCACTACAAATGGATTAACCTCTTCAGAATAGGTCTCTGAATCCACAATGTACAATATATCCACTAAGAGTTTTATACTTTAAATATGAATAAATTAATCAAAATCAGCCTGGAATATTAATCAATATTTATCAGATATCTGCTCTTTTACATATAAATCTAAAAATTTGATTTTTACAAGAAATCTGTCAAGTAATAATTACAATTCCTATTTTTAAATGTAGATATTGAATCATAGATGGCTTGAATTTCTCACCTAAGTTCACACAACAGCTAAAGAAAATTCAGTAATAGATGAATGCAAGCCATCCAGATTGCATGTATATAGATACAGTGCTGTCTCTATATAAGTAGCGTGGTTACTTCCTGCTATGGACTCCAAGAATCAAATCAAATAAAAACAGTGGGTATACAGCTTCCAGGCATGGACCTTGCCTACACTTGTCTCAGTCTCAAATAAAGGTGGACCATGTATAGGAGCCCACAAAATGTAGAGAATTTCTCTGTAGTCAGCCCAAATAGGAGTCCATGAGCCACTGCAATCCTTATTCCTGACCTAACACTACTGGATCACTCTTCACTCTTCCTTCCTATCCTCCCCCTATCCTAGTGAATGGCATCATCATTATGAACCTAACGAAGAACATTCTCAAAACGCACACTGTGTGCCAAGTCCTCATTCTCTCTTACTTGAGTGACTAGAGTGCTCCTCATCAGTGGCTGTGAATCTAAGTTACCCCTTGCTTTTGCCTCTGCTCCACAGCATCCATTGCAGGCAGATTGATGCTTCTAAAGGATGAAGTTACCTTTATTCCTTGTTGATATCTTGGAATGGTTTCTTATCATACTCTTAGAAAAGAGTTCATGATCTTTCCCATGCCTCCATCAGGAGAATCTTTCAGGGTAGTGTGTATCACCAGTGAGAGCTCCAACATGCCTCTGTAATCCAAGACCACGCCTCTAATGCAGCATGTTCTCAGCTCTAAGCTTGGGAAGGGTGGAGCCTTTGGCTTCTCACACTCCATCGTTTCTTCTCCCCAACTGGAAATTATGTTCAAGTTTATGTTTCTCTAGCAAGAAACACTGGTTTCTACATGCTCTGTTTACATTGCCATAGCACTTGGTTTGCAATTGTCATGTTTGCTTGTCTAGCTTCTCTTAGCTATTGGAACCATGGTTCATCTAAATCTATCACTTCTGAGCACAATGTTCAACACATAGAAAATAATAGGAGGCTATGTATTAAGTAGTTAGATAGATAGATAGATAGATAGATAGATAGATAGATAGATAGATGATAGATAGATAGATAGATAAATAGACCTCATTATCACTGTTCAATGACTGTTATATCCTCTCCTAAAAGATGTAAAATTTCTTTACATAATGATGAAAACTATAGTTCAATGAACTTTAACATTGTTCTTAACTCACTAGGGCCACACAAGGTCCCTCTCCTGGGAACAATAAAGATGGTTTCATCATATATCCATGGAATCACATTCTTTTCAGTAGGAAAATCAATGCCTCTAACTCATAAGAGCTAACAAATACTCACTCCCTTGGCAATTTTAAAGGGAATAGACATATTAACCATAGATGAGAAAGTTGAATTTTCCATACCCACCTTCCAAAACAAAAGGCTCCATTCTAAACTATGCAAACGAAGAGCTTGATAGTATTTCCTTTGAGGGGAATTCTTCCAATATAGTGGACACCAGACAGCAGAATGGAAACCATTCTCCCTTTTCCCTCCTTCCCCCAAAGCCTGCATGTGTATGTACACACATTTACGCTCAGAAAGAGAGAAAGAGGGTTTGAAGAGTGGGACTGACATTTAGAAGCTCTGTGTTTCATAAGCTGTGTCATCAAGATTCATTCATTGTGTTCTTTAAAGGTCAAGAGAAAAAAAAAAAGACTGAAGGCAGAAAATGGAGTAGCCCAGAGGCCCAAGATGTGCCCACACTGTGACACACAGCTGCTTGGAAACAGAGATTTGCAAATCTAATCCTGGAATAATCTATGACATCAGCAAGGATTCTATCATAGTGAAACCAAGAACAATGCACAGCTCTTATCCTGTAGTAAGAGCCGAAACAAGAACCTAAGATATTCAATGGTTTTGTTCCTAGAATACATCACTGCAAATTATTATAGTATGTTTTTCTAATATAAAATAAAATTTGAATAGATATTATAGTTCTTGAGCCAGAAAAAGGAGGAAGTGGAAGGTTTCAATGAAAGTTACCCCATTCCTATTGTAACTGGGAAGCTTCTAGAACATGAGACATGATAAAAATAATTCAGTTCTCCAAATACTTAAAATCTAGGATTTACTATTGACTCATTTTTAATTAGGGGCATTAACATCTGTTCGTAGTCTATTTAAGAAGATTCCATGAAATTCAACATATAAAACAATTATCTCAGTACCTGACACATAAAAGCTTGTAATAAATGTTTCTCTCCTCATTTTAATAATCACATGGGAATATGCATATGCAAGCAATTATATAGAATCCAGGCAAAGTGAAGTAGTTAAGGCTTAGAACTACAAATCAAGCATTTGGAGTTGAAGATTGAGGAATGATTTAAAAAGCAGATGACGCTTGGGTTGAGCACCGGAAGGTGAAGTTGCATTTTAGACAGCATGAGAAGGCGTCCTTCCCAGAATCGTGAGCTACTGAAAGTGCATCACTGGGGTGGGGAAAGAAGCGCTTCCTGGCTCTGCTACTTGTTACTGTGTCATTTGTTAACATTCTTAAATCTCTTCCATGTGGCTCTGCTTCATATCCAAAAATAGATTATAGGAGTGACTGCATGTCGAGTGCCCACTGAAATTCTTTTCCCATCCCCATCATTGCTGTCTTCCACGAAAACTGATGGGCAGAGGAGGCCAAGCCCTCAAATAATGGCCACATCCAAACTCCTCTGAAAATCTCAGCCAGCTATCAGTCTCCTTGGGGATTAAAGGAGAAAAGAAATAAGTTTATTAGAGGGTCCTTGGCAAACAATAGAGCAGATAGACAGATAGGTTTTCAGTGCCCATTTGGCATTTAACACAGGATTTGTGGAGGATTTGAATGGGTAGCAGAGTTTCAATGGGGAGTGCAGCTTTGAGAGACACATGCCTAGTAGGATTTCCTCATCTACCGACAAGCACACAGGTTATTGATGATGCCAAAATCACTACAGAAGAGCAACAAATTCTTGTCAAGGCCAACTATGGACAGTTATATAAACAAATGTTATCTGAAAAATATCCCAAAATGACATTGGTATTTGGGGAAGGTTAGAAAAGCCCCTGAATTCGAGCTACTCTCTGTCATAAGCTCCCATCTCCCTATACCCTGAACACTGCTCCTGGATTCTCTCCTATGCCTGCCTGACTTCACACCCTCAGAGTGCCCACCAGAGCACTTCCCAAATTTATTTGTTTATGAGTAATTTTGCAACTTACTCAGGAGCAAATCAGCTAATCTTTGCCACAGTTGAGCATCAAACTGGATGTCTTTTGCCTCCTATCTCCCTCTGCTCTAAGACTTCTCCTTTACTTAGAGACCCCTTCTGTTTTCCATACTTAACTAAAATTCTGAAGAGTAGTAGATACTACAAGTGAAGGTCTCTGGTGTCTAGCTTTATGATAAGCATGCAGGAAACACATAGAAACAGGACAGTACAGCCCCAGGTACTTATTGGGGCAGGAATGGACAGATGTTTAGGTGCTGTGGGAGGCCTTTGAAACTAAATTGTATTGCTAAAGTTTGGTGCCAAGAGGACTCACTCAAGGATCCTGGCATCATTCGGTAGCTGACAGCTCTTGGGTTTGCCATACTTTCTACAGATTAGTTCTCTCCTCATTAGAACAGAAGGGCCCAGTAAGAGGCATTTTGTATAGTAATAGGATCTAGATCCAGAATGCAGTGAGACCCAGACTGGAATCCTAGCTTTTCCACTGAGAGCTGCTTGCTCCCTCTTGATTGAGCCTGCTTCACTGGACCTTCACAGTATCAACGCTGACAAAATGGCAATCTACAACTGCTGCTTGTGGATTACAGGAGACAGTGAGCTACACACTTAAGACAATAGCGGGCCTATTTGAGCTGCTCAGTTTTTTTAAGATCTGGTATTAGTTTGTGAAAACCACAGTAAAATGAATTTTTGTTGTCTCCTCCCAAAATTTATATCTAAAAGCCTAGTCTCCAGTGTGATCTCAGAATGTGAGGCATGCAAGAATGATTAGGTCATGAGGATAGGTCCCTTGAGAATTGGATTAGGATCCTTGTACTTGAAGCCTCAAAAACTGTGTTGACTCCTTCAATCACTATGAAAGCAAGTGAGGACGGTGTGAGCCAGGAAGGGGGTCCTCACCAAACACAGCATCTGCCAGTGTGTGATCTTGAACTCTACAGCCTCCAAAAGCATAAAAACTAAATCTCTCTTCTCTAAAAGCTACCCAGTCCCTGTGATTGTCTTGTAGCAAATAGCATTGACTAAGACACATATGCCATATAACTCCATGAAGATTTCTATCATTTGCCTATTTATTTTAAAACATGCTGAATACTTATCACCTCTTGTGATAAGCACAATGAAACACGAACAGTAAATCCAGGCTCTGCTCTCAACACAGGATATTGGCAGTCATTTGGCTCTGTGTATTTCTCAGCCTCCTTCCTTAGGACAGAAACTACAAACAACCCTTGCCCAGTTGCCAGTCTTTGCACGAATCCAGGCTTTGGAAGATGAAAAGCCAACAGAGACCACACCAGGCAACTTTGGTCTCAAGGCACTGGAGCTATTGGCCATGTAATCCGATCTGGCTATAGGGAGTGTGACTAAGTGAAACCCCATCTGCTGTGAGGTTTCCCTGGACTCCCAGGGGGAACCTGAGCAGGATATGAGGAGGCGGCCGTGGTGAGGGGTCTGCCTGCACGGAAATGGCGAGATCCTTGGACAGAGAGAATGTCTCGCCACAGCAGGCGTGGGTCTCCCCAGCATGACATCATCCTGGCACGCACTCGTGGTCTAATCTCTGTACACTGTTCCTTTCATGAAGTGGAGAACTAAACCTGTGCCTGTGTCAACGTGGATAAATGGGTCATTCGTGGGGCTGTGCATTCATACATGCATGTTGTACATGCAAGTGCGCATGGATGTGGTGCAGCAGATATAAGCCAGGGTTGTGCGATCTTGGCACTATGTGGACATTTTTTTAGCTGGGAAAAAAAGGCTGTCCTGGAATGGAATTGAAGGTGAACGATGGCAGTCCTGATCTCTATGTTCTGGCTGATAGCAGCACCTCCATCCACTCCTACTTGATACAGACCAAAACATTTTCAGTCGTTTCTGAATTCTCCTTGTGTGAGAGAGAAAACTGTAGCCAATTAAGAATTTCCAAAATGGAACAAGTCAGGGTATCTTCTATAGAAGATAAGGGGAAACTTCAGGACATGGTAGAATACAGTGAGTCTCCAACTCCTTGTAATGTTTCAGACATGAATTAAAGACTGATCAGGGGGCAGACAAGGTAGTTCCCAGAATCTCAACACTGGGGAAATTGGGAAACAGAGGCAAGAAGATTGTACATGGTTGAGGCCAGGCTGCTTTACCTAGACAGTTCCAGGCTAATCTGGTGTGTGTGTGTGTGTGTGTGTGTGTGTGTGTGTGTGTGTGTGTGTGTGTGTGTATTAAAATCCTGTCTCAAGAAACCTGAATGGCTTTGTGAGTCACATCTCAGCTGTTTAAGAAAATAAAATCCGAAAGGAATTATGGCCGAACTCTAGCTCATTGTACACTAAGCCTACAGCAGAGGGACTGAGCGCTTATCTCCATTTCATACATGAAGACCGAGTCTCAGAAAGTGGACATTTTTGTCTAGGACATACAATTGATAAATCCCTGAACTTTAACTTGGATCCAGATTTTGGACCTGGGGAGAGAACCTTTCAGGCTGTGCAAGGATGAGGGCCTGAATCCAAACCCACAGGTGCCCACATGAAGAATTGGGCATGGCTAGAGTCACTTGTAACCCCAATGCAATAAGGGGCAGAAACGGTTTTGTTGGCCATCAGCATAGCTCCAGGTTCAGTGAAAGAACCTGATTCAAGAGAATAAGGCAGAGAGTTGATAGAGGAGGCCTACCAATATCCTCCTCTAGCCTCTGTACATGTGTGCACACATGTGCCCACACACCACAAGTAAAAACATGATAAAATACAGATACATATAAATCCTGATCTTCATAATTTAAATGGCAGAACTCTGAACCACTGGATTCTTCTAGTCTATTACTTTGGTGCCTAAAACCCAATACTATAAGTTTACAGATGTAGTAGTTTATAGATGGCAGAAAGGGAACTCACACCAGACAACAGAACTCAGGTGGAAGGCTTTTGCAGAGGGGGACACGGGGTCATGCAGAGCTGGTCCCTTGGGGAAAGAGCAGAAGAGCAATAGGAAGGGACAGGAAGGGCTTGCCTTTTATAAGGGAGTGTAGAGCATGTGTACACAGGAATGGCTGAAGCTAATGGTGTATTCTGTCAGGACCCTGAGAGCTGGCTAGTGTAAATGCCTGAATACTAACAAGTATTTATCAAGAACATTTTCCTCTAACATCATCCTCAACTGAAGTGTGGGATTTTGAGTATACAAATCAGGCTTTCTAAGCATTCGTCTAGACAAAATTAACCCACTCTTATGAATTAACATGAGATAGCACAAACCAGTCCCTAAGTGGTGACACATACTGGCTGGATAGAAAGAACATGCTTTAATAAATGTGTTTCTCATGAGTTCAGCTTCCCCTGCATGACAGTTGGGGAAGCTGTGAACCATGATATTCAGCCCCAAAGGCTTGCACTCGACAGTATGCAGTTGGCTTTGGGCAGCCCTGGGTTCTAATCCCCAGACTCCCTGTTATATAATCTGCCACTTTCCCTGTTGTATAAATCTGGAAAGACAATTTATAGCTGAGGGCCTCAGTCACCTCCTCAGCAAATCATAGATTACAATGCCCACTTCTTAGGATGGACTGGAATAGCTAGACCCTAGGAATGAATAGAGACTCTTCCATGATATCTTGGATTTTTCTCTTAGACAACAAATGTCTGACAAGAACCAACTGAATAAGGGGTTTATTGTGGTTCACAACTCTGTGTAAGGCTGTCCATCATGGCCAGGAAAGCGTGTTACAAGGAAGATGAGGCCAATCACATAGTATCTGCAGTCAGGAGGCAGAGCACAAGGAAAGTGGAGTTGAGATAAAAACATCATGATCCATCTTCAGTGACCACCTTCTCCAACAGACTCTACCTCAACCCCCACCTACAACTGGGACCAAGTGAGAGTTCAAACACTCGAGCCCCTGTGAGACAGTCTAGACTCAAACAATAGCACCCTTTCAATTGCAGTCATCAGTCTGCGATTACAAGTGTATTTATGCATATATGTGTTTCACAGTGCGTTCACTCGTGAATCTGAAAGTTCTGTGAACGAGAGAAGTTATCTCTTTTATTGGTCTAGGATCTCCTATGACTCCTTGCTCAGCTAAAGTATCCTCAGTGAACAGAAAGAAAGTGTTTATATATACTCCCTTCCTGTATTCCCACCTAATACAGTGAGTTTCCAGGTAGTAAACCACTTAAACAATGGAAAAATTCAACCCTTTCTTCCTCTCTACTCCTCTCATAGCCTCTTATCAGTTTAGCTCGTGCACCTATCACTTGGTTTGTAATTACTGTTTATCTGGCAATCAAATCCTTCAGAGGTAAATGGCTCACTTTCCAGTCCCTATGATTTTATTCCATTGCCTGTCCTCAGGGTGTGATACATGTCTAAGTCCAATAAGTGTTTGCAGAATAAAAAACAATAATGCCTTAGGGGGCATCTGTCCACTAAACTCCAACAAAATTACCCTTCTTATATCTCATAGCTCACAAATTCTAACCTCTGCCATTTCTACCTGTGTAACATCTGACAATCAAGGACCAATCAGGGGTATGTGGAATTATTGTTGCTGACCTTTAAAAACACAACTAATCAAAAATTCTGTATTAAACTAAATTGGATGCTCTAAAAAAGAACTGTGAACCAAATTTTAATATCCATCTAGCATCTCAAGAGTTGTCATAGATATAACAAATATTTACAGGATGGATGTTAAGAGTCGTGAAATGCTTGGATTCTAACCAAAGCTTCCTGGGTCTTTGAAGACTTAAAGAATGAGACTGTAAAGATGGTTCAGTTGTTAAGAGAAGTGACTGCTCTTCGAGAAGACCCAGGTTCAATTCTCAGCACCCTACTGTGGCTCACAGACATTTGTAATTCTATCTCCACGATATCCAATGCTGATGCCCACTTCTAGCCTCCAAGGGCATGACACATGCATGTGGTGCAATACATACATTCAGACAAAGCATCCATACACATTATATAAATTCTAAAAAAAAAATAAAAGGGGCTTATTAGAGCAATGTTCTTACTGACCAAAATTAAATCCCAGCTGTTCATATTGGGTTGCTTGGGGCAGATAGTAATAAAGTCATTAAGAGCCTGGGTGATCAATTCCTCTTCCTCTGGTATCGGCACTGTTGGTGGAGGCAAACTCTGATGCACAAGGGAAATGATTGAAAATAAAGTCCAAAACAGAATGCTTATGGGCTGGAAAGTTTAGTTCACCTGTGGGAATTGTCTCCCCAACCAATGAGAACATCTCTGAAAATAGGAGACATTACTACTTCATCTGCCATTGTTCTCCACAGGCAGGAAGAAGGAAACTAGCTATTGCTACATCTAGTCAAGTTTTAGTTAGGAGTGCTCTATATGTAGCCCTGTCATGGGTTTATTTTGACACTAAGGGCAAGGTGGATCTTGTTTGCTTCTCTTCATCATGCAATTTTCTTCTAAGTTTTCTCCCAAGTGATACATAGCAAATTCACTTTCACCTGTGCTGTGAGTTGTCCCATTTGCCCATAAGAATCCAATAATCTGATGGTCCTGGACATTTAAGGACCATTTTCTGCCTTCTCCAGTCCTTGTCATGTCAAGCATCCTCATTGGCTGGCTGTAAGTCTAGATTCAAGCAACTATGTTCCCTCCATATCCAGTTATGATGCTAGGATTTTGTCAAGACCTGAGAACTCCTCTTACAACACAATCTCAGGATGCATTCCACAGACTTCAAAAGCAAATCTCCTCACCTATCAGGACACTATATTGCAAGAAGGTACCAGTCCTATACTTCACAAAACCTGCTCTTCCTCATATGCACTGCCCCATGGAAAGTCTCTTGGCTAAACCTTGCCTATACTAAGGTATGTTACACTATGATATTAACTTCAGGTCTTTCTAATATGAGCTATCTGATATTTGTCACAATTTTCATATTTCTACCTATTTCTAGATTAGCATTTTTCAAATTTGGAACTAGAGACATTTTGAGACAGATAGTTCTTTCCATGGGATATCATCCTGTACATTACAAAGTTTTAACAGAGTCCCTGGCTTCTTTCCACTTCATGTTAATAGCAACTCAAAATTGTGGCAGCTAAAATAGCCATAGGCACTACTAACCATCACTGGAGAGCGCACCTTTTGCTGAGAAATGTCCTTAAAGATAAGATTCACAAGGAAAGAGATTGCGTCTTTCCTGTCTGTCCTAATCACACAACTGACACCAGGTTATTCTGTTGGGTCAAGTAACTTCTCTTCCTCAGGTCTCCATTTAAAATAATAAAGATATTTATCCATAATTTGCTATTAACCTTAAATCAGTTTAGTATAAGTAAAGTTCTAAGGATAAAGCCAGCACATAATAAATAATTAAAAATTGAGTATGAGAAGTGATAAAGAAAAGCTACTTTCCCCTTTGAGAGGCCCTTTCTAAAGCCTCTATCTTCACATACTTCCTGGATGTGGGTCTAAGGACACCACGCCTTTCCCCCTTGCTCCATGTTCATCTCCCTGGCTTACTGGAGCCTGTCCCTGTTTTTTAATACTCAATATCACTTTATAGAATCTCTTTGATCATGTGGTATTAGCATCTTTGCACCATTATAAAAAGATATGGCTGACACAAGCCATTAATGAAGTAAAAAGAGATTTATCTTGGTTTATACTTCCAGAGGTTCATGTCCAAGACTAGACAATTTCTTTGGTTTGGACATATTTCCAAGGTGGATGAGATGGAAGAAAAGATACAATAAAAGGATCCATTATCCATGGCTACCAGAACATTATGAGCTGAGGCACCTCACTGCCTTTTGAGATAACCATGACAGTGGGCAAAGTCTTAAAATTTAGTCAAAATCCAAGTGTGGAATTTATCTTTGTCACAGATTTGTTGATACAGCTCAGAATGTATTATGTGTAACTACGTTCTTATGGGTCAAATATGGCTGTTCAGGGCAATTCCATATGAGATAGTTATTAGATTGATTGTCAATAAAATCATAGTTTGCATAAAACCAAAAGTACTTCCAATTGCTTTCAATGCAATCACTTACTACTGACTCCAGGACTCTATACCAAGCTGTCAGAAGGTCTTGCCTGGCAATGCTTTTCTACATAACTGAGACTCTGATGGAATCCACTTCAAAGCAAACCCCCTTCAGTTATTCTTACCATGCAGCTGTCTCACTGATTCATCCTGGCCCCCATCCCTGCCTGTCCACAGGGATTATCAAGGCTTTTCTGTCATTTCCTTATAAAGTATTCATGAAGGGAAGATTCTATCATCTGTCTCAGTGAGTCATCTTTCTATACCCACTTCAGAGAGCTCCAATGTACCATTCATCCATAAGTCAAGTCCAACCCTGACCTAGACAGAAAGTCTTCAACTCCCTGTATGGAGGGCACTCTGGAAGATGGTTTCCATAAGCTTACTGAGTGCCCAGTGAGCAGATCCCCAGATACCACAGCCACATCTGCCAAGGTTGCTGATCTTAGTGAAAAACCAGAGAGAAACTGTATAGAAAGATCAGACCTGTGGGCTGTTAGGAATGGGATAATATAAGATGTAAGAGTTAGTTAATAAGCCTGAGATAATAGGTCAAGCAGTATTGTAATTAAGAGAGTTTCTGTGTGGTTATTTTGGGTCTGGGTGGCTGGGAAAAGAACAAGCAGCCTCCACATACAAAATGGTGTGCCAACATGGATCAGCTACATTCACATAAAACCTGACAGAGCTTGAAAAGCTAGACACAAAAAAAGAGCTGAGTTAAGCATGGCTTATTGGTAGTAAGTACCATTTTCTCAAGTGGACTCTGTTTGCTAGAAGCAAGCAGAAGCACAATTCCTTTAAGAGAAGGCTTCCTGTCACAGTGGTAGTGGCAAAGACTGTGTGGTTCCTTTAGAAATGCTTCCTGGTTTGTGCTAGTTGCATGAACAATTCTGGATCTTTCAGGAGGCCGAGCACTTGACTGGGGTTTGTGGGTAGTGTGCTGCAAGTTACTTGGTGGCAGCATGGGCCAACTGCTTACCAGAGTTGAGGTGGTAAGGATGACTCCTACCCAGTGGTCCCAATGCTGGCAGTAAAAGTACCTTTACCATTCTTAAAGGCTAAGAGAGGCAGAGAAAGCATCCAGGGCCACTACAACCAAGCTGCTTATCATTTTAAAGCACTCCTGGTCAGAAAATGATTATAGATACACAACAAAGACCGATTCAGACTTAAAAAAGACCTGTGAATGAGTCACAGTGTTGGATAAATGTACATTGGCTTGGGAGAGAAAAGAAAAAGAGTATAGATAGTCATAAAAAGAAGTAGTTTTAAAAAGATAAAGCAAAGTCTTTAAAGAGACAGACAGTCATAGATGAAAGGGTTAAAGAAAAATAAGCCATGTAAAGATGAAAAATACACAGAGAGCCTGGATTATGCATATTATTGTGTTTTCTTTGAATTTTTTGACTGTGAATGAGATAATCACAGAGAAACATTATACTGTATGGACCACTAAGTTAAACCAACATATACATTTTAAAGGTATCTTGACTTCAAAATTTCAGTCTAAAGATATGTTGCTTTGGAAAATAGGTTCTACTTTTGTTTCCACAGAGGATAGAAAGCTGTGGATTCCTTACCAGCTAACATGGTTTGATCAAACAAGACCACCTGAAGCAATGGCCCAGATGGTCTAACATGCATGACATCTTTATGACTGCTGACTGAGATAGATCTATCACACTTGCTACCCATGCTAGAACTGATTAACATTGCCCCCACTCAGCAGGAAGTAGTCTACAGAACAACACCAAAATTTTCTAAATGATTGTTTTCAATTTTTTTTTTTACATTTAAGAAGAGATATGCTATAGAAATAAATACTTTACACTGGTATGGATCTTGGTTTATTGATACAAATTTAAGGTCAATTTTGTGATATATATATTTCTACTCTTAATTAAGGTATTGTATTTGTGAAGTTCATTTAAAAATATATTGTATAATTAAGAAATACAGGATAATAGATAGTCACCTATAATAGTCAAGCTTGTAGTCATGTTAGTTAGGTTTTCTAGGTATACAGAGATATATTTCAGATGGATAGATATTCTTCAAATCTTTCAAAGACTTACAGAATATGGCATTTAAAAAGTTTTAAGAACTTACAACTTTTCATGACAGTGAGACATATCTGTTTCTGGCAGCACCAATTACTTCAAAGAGGTTGATGGACATTGAAGAAACTTGCTATGAAATTTGCCTTCAATGTGATAAGGCTATCCATTTGGGTAAGAAACTCCCCTTGCTTGGATTGTTTGGTGGTATGCTATATAAACTGGACATACAGGACCCACAGAATAATGACCACTCAACTTGCCTAAAGAAAGTGAGACAGTCCTTCAGAGATCCTGCTTCATGAAAGCATCTTCCAGACGTTCTACAGGATACAGAAGAAAGTGGCTGACAAACTGCAAATATAAGTGGAACCATCTTTGAAATTCCCTGCTTCATGGAAAAGTCTGCTAGATATTATGGCCCTGGAGGCTGAAAATGGATGCCCCAATGTTACAGAAGAACTTTAAGTGACTATCCAGGCAGCAAGATATCTCTGTCAATTCTAGAGTTTTAGAATCTGCTTACAATGCTCTTTCTGTTTACTTAGGTAATATTATGTCCTTCTGGAGTCTTTGATGGAATTGAAGAAAGATAAATATAATTTTAAAAGATAGATTAGATATAAAACTTTAGACTCACAAAGATAGGATAAAAAAGATTATTTTTCTTAATTTGCCAAATGTAAATGAACTAAATATTGTAACTATAATTCTTGCTTGATAACTGTTTGGTTTTATGTAATCTTGCTATGTTAAAATTAAAACATTTCTTTTTACTTAAAAAGAAAAGGGAAGGTGATGTGGGATTCCCCTCTATATGCTGTGAATATGTTTTATTACTCCATTGGTTAATAAAGAATCTGCTTTGGGCTTATGGCAATGTAGAATAGAGTAAGGTAGGAATTCCAAGCAGATAGAGCAGAAAAAAAGGCAGAGCCAGAGAAATATCATGTAGCTGCCAAAGAAGAGAGCTGCACTGGAACCTTACCCATAAACCATGAGCCTCATAGTAAAATACAAAATAATAGAAATGGGTTAATTTAAGATGTAAGAGTTAGTTAATAAGAAGCCTGAGCTAATAGGCCAAGCAGTGTTATAATCAATATAGTTTCTGTGTGATTATTTTGGGTCTCTGTAGATCGGTAGGCAAAGCTCTATGCCTCACTTTTCTATCTCTGGTTTGAGCATAATCATCTCCTAGCTCTTCAGGTTGACAAAGCTGTGGAAGAACCCTTACAGCTATTGATAAGCATCCATTCTGATAAAGCCTACACTTCTTGGAATCAGACTGCCCCTAAGATGATAAGGATGAAATGTGTTGGTCCAGATTTTACCTTCTTTTCTGGCCTAAAGCACTCAATACTGCAAAGCTCCTGCATCAACAGACCACTACAAGAACTGTATGACTGAGGATGAAGGTTGAAACTCCCAGGGAATTTTTCTGTTGTCTGTCCTCTGGACCACCCCATTCAACTAGCTTAAAGGATCTACAATAAAAGGGTATTTAGGAAAAAACAGATGTGGATTTGTATCATGAAACTGCATGCATGTGGAAAATGACATTCCAAATTTCAAAGGAGATTAACACTATCTCTCACTGATAATCTCAGAGAATCCATGAAATGACCATAGCCCTTCTGTGCAGAAGACAGAAATAACACCTCAGTGACACTGTCCCTAGATTCATCTCTATTGGTGTCCTATCTAATTATCCCCAAATTTAGTGAATTAAAACTGTAGAAATGCATTCTCTTGCATGTGGGAAACAGCAGAAGCAAGGAGAGAGTTTAAATAATGAGCTTAAATGGACTAATGTCTTTCTAGAGACTCCATAGAGAATCTCTCTCACCTTTTTTCAGTTTCTGGTGACCATTGGCATGACCTGGCTTGTGGCCAAAATGCTCTATAATCTATGTACCTTTTCCATATTGCAGTCTTATCCCATGTAGTCAATACCAACCCACCCAGCCTGGTTTCCTCTAATGTGTACACTTGCAATTACATCCAGGGAAATTCTCCCATCTCAACAGCGTTCACTTCTCAACAACCACAAAATACCCTTTGTCACACAAAGTAATACTCACAGGTCTTGTGGATGAAGTCTTTAACACCTCCCTTTTGTACCCATCTCCCAATAATACCTCAATACAATAAAATTTCAACATGATTTGGAGAACAGGGATGAAGAAACCATATTTAGACCCTACCCTAGTAGGTGGGGAAGCGGTACTACTGTTTTGTCAGAATAAAGGGTCAGCCTAGGGTGCTCCCCATGTGGAAGAGTCATTTAGCTATATGAGACTAGCCCTCCCGGGCTTGGCTGAGGCCGTTTCTCTCTTTGAGTTGGCTGAGATGAGCTGAATCTGGGTGGAGGAATCATCCTACTTGAGAATGAGAATGTGAATTCTTAGAAAGCCATGAAAGAACAGTGATATTCTTTAACATGTGCTGTTGGGAGGCAGGCAAAGGGAGTTACACATTTTGGAGGCAATTAATAATATTCGTTCAAGACATTAATCTCTCAGAGCAACATCAGACATACCTTCAGGAAAGTATTTGTTTTTATAAGTGATTGCCTCTGGACATTGTGTGAGAGAACAAGCACCGAGAGAGAGAGAGAGAGAGAGAGAGAGAGAGAGAGAGAGAGAGGAAAGAGAGAGAGATGAGAGAGAGGGAGAGAGAGGAAAGAGAGAGGGAGAGAGAGAAAAGAGAGAGAGAGAGAAAGGAGATAGGGAGAGGGAGAGAAAGAAGGAGAAAGAGGGAGGGAGAGAGAGAGGGAGAAAGAGAGAGGGAGAGAGATCACATGTGTAGTAAAAAAAGAGGGGACAATCACAAAAACTATGTGAGCAGAGTGATCACTATAAATTGGCCAAGTAGGGACATCCACATCCTTTCCAAAAATGAAATATGTAATTTTTATTTTCTTGTTTATTTTATTAATCCTTCATACTTGAATGAGTACATTTCTAGAACATATGTCCAGCATTATCTTTTCCAGTTACAAATGAGTAAAACAAAGAGAGAGAAAATCATAAGAATAGACTAAGTCCCTGATTTCTAATGGCCAACAGCACCAGAATGCAATAAGAAACAGCATAAGCATTCAACAAAGTGTTGTTTCTTAAACTTTGAGAATAATGTCAAGAAGCATCAGTCATTTTTGTTACATTTACATCCAAAGAATCTAGGAAAGATGAGTAACTCACCCTGGGTCCCCTTCTTCTTCAAACATGTGGAGAAATAGGATTAGAACAAAAACTATGCTGGATAGCCACACAATTTCAGGATTAGCATAGTCAGTTCCTGCCTTCTGTTGCCCCAGAAGCCAAAGCAACATAACCAAGGCCTCCTCATGTCATTAGATCACCATGCTCAGATTCCATAATCTCTCAGCATAATTCACTTGAATCTAAAAATGTCATCTTTTGTTCTAGGTGATTATCAATTAAATATACATAAACATACCCCTAATATTGTTAGAAATTTGGGGAGTGAAATCTTCTTGGTGGATTTGAGATCATTCACTGTTATCTGCTACCCATGTATTACTCTCACATCTCCATTGCTCACAACTCTTACTTGAAATAAATGAGGTAATGATATAATCAATTCAACAGGCCCATAGTAAAGGACTTAAGACTTAACACATGCAGACAGCCTAGATCATGGCAAAAACTCCATAAACATTAACCACCATCATCCTTTGTTGTCCTCAGAAGAAATCTAAGAAAAATATAGGAGAGAAATAAGAAGAAAATGACAAATCACACTTCTTCACAAGTGTCCTACCCAGCTGTTGGAAATCAGCTGTGGCTCAATCTTTAGTGATTTCAAAGCTATACATTCATGTGACCTGTACAAAGTCCAAGACACTTGTACCCATCAGCACAGCCTGTACTCAGACCAATGAACACAGCCAAACCACCTCCATCCCTCTCTGTAAAGAATATGGAACCCAGATCTTCTGGCTTGACTTTGACCAACACTGGTCCATTAAAATAATCTGTCTATTCAGAATCTGAATAAAAAATAATCTGCCTTAAAGTGTGAACAAGATAGTACCATGAGACATCAACCCTCTTCTCCCCACTGCTAATCCATGCAGTGCTCAGAAATATTTCAGATAGAAGATTAGACTCACATTTTCATAATACAACACAGCTATGCCAGACGGGACTTCACCTGAATTTCACAGAGGTTAAGGGGTAGAAACATCACTCAGCATAAACATCAAGAACCTAGCATAGAGCACAGTCTGCAGATAATTTTTTTTCTTGCTCCCTTATGTGATTTTCATACCAATCCTAGAGGTACTCAGTGTTTGGACTTTCATCTGAGTCTCACCAAAGCTGAAAGTGAGCGTGAGAGGGGGTACTTGAGATAATTTACCTTCAATATTTGAGCTGAATGGAACCCAAGATTGACTGTGCCAGACTTATGTCTTTACCATATTTGCTATCACGAAGCCAGCCAACTGGTGTGCTAGTCATTTTTATAAAAACATGAATGGATTTCCTGTGGTTTGGGCATGTGCAGTAGGAAAAAATGCTGCCTGCCTTCAAGGAGCTGCTATGGAATGACAAGGAAATCAGTGATAACATTCAAGGCTGTAATCATCAAGAAGATAATTTAAAAATGATTCTGACATTCATCATCAAAATATATGATATTCTCTACTTTAAAAAGAATGATATTAAAAATTATTAAGAAATGTCAGGGTATAGGCATTGGCCATAAGCAGATGCCTGCTATAAATAGCTCTGCCAGTAAATATGTGTCAAGACTCAGTGCCAGCCATCAGGATCATGGCCTAATAGAGCAAGGAGGTGAGGGAAACATGGTGTGCAATGTAATAACAGTGAAGAATGACTCTGAGTGAGCACAGAGGAGTCCTTCTGTCTGGATGCAAGAACACTGGAAACGTTCTCAGAAAAACACCACAGAATAAAACTTGAAAATGTAATTTATCATGAAAGTAAAACATGTCTCCTCTTAGCAAATTGGATGGACAAAAGAACTCAGGCTTCTAAATTATCTCTTTAAATTTCAACTTTGATTTGAGCTTCTAATATCCTTAACAAGTGCCCATTTGATATCAAGACAGAGAGCTAGTGTGTGGAAAAAATATGCCCAAAGTCACACAGTCTTGAACTCAGTATCAAAGTTCTTTTTATGCAGCTTCAACCACACACCTGACTTGGTTAATTGTGTACTTGACTTATTCTATTGTGCAAGGCAAGATCCCGTATGTCTTGTTTCTCATTCAGTAACATCTTTGATTCAGTAACATCTTTGAGGGTTTGGACTTTGCTTTTTTATTGATTGCTTGGTGGTTTTCTTGTTGTGTGGAAAAGTGAGAAGAGGTGACCATCAATGAAAATGGTCAAACAGGAAGGGAAAAGTTCACTCTAAGCGATGACTTTAATTGAATGACCTTCTGCATTGGATCTAAGCTATTTCAAATTGTTTGAGAAGACTTCTGACCAATGTAGAGTCACATGGGACTTTGAGAAGAGTTCTGGCATGCTAAATGAATCCCAAGATAAAGCAACGAGGCTAGGGGCAGCAGAGGAGAATATCATCACAGTCAGGAGCCAGAGATGCTGACAGAAAGTGATCATTTGACTTCCTCAAGAAAGCTAGTCCTGGCCAACATTCTACTCAATGTCTAGTCCATCTGGGGAAAAAAGTACTGTGCATAATAGACCATTGAAAAATAAGAATGATCTCACCTGGGGCAATCCTCCATACTCTGGTCTCCAACCACAGCCTTCACCAGCAACTCATGAATGAGAAGAGCAAACAAGCAATAACAAAGACAGTCCTTGGCAGGAATTGATGTACAGAGGAGGTGTGTATAAACCTTTGTTTTGCCCTCTCACATGGGAAAAAATGTTCACAGTATGGAGAAGAATATAACAATGCAAGATCAGATGGCGAAAGTCATGGTGTCCTTGCCAAATTGGAAGATGAATTGCTATTAATTTATATGAGCATCCTCTGCCTTAAGGCCTGATAGATTTTGGAGGCTCAGTTTGGACTGCAATGACTATCTGCATGCGCAGCAGCCATACTAGCATACGGCTGATCATTTCTCCTTGCTGAGGCCTCTTTCCTCATCAGTGCAATGAATGTGATGGACATTATAATCCAATGCTCATTTATGTTCTGTTAGTATTCCTTAGAATAGAAAGAGAAAAAGCCTAATTATAAAACATAGTATTTCAAATAGTCATGTCCATTCCATCATATATTCAACAACTATTTCCTGAGATTCTGCAATGTCCACACATTTATAAGCACGAGACAAACAGCCCTGATCACAGACCCACAGGAAGCCTAGGGTCTGGGAGGGAAAATTAGACATACATGTGTAAAACTGCATCATGTGGAACAGAGAATATATGCACATAGCTCAGCTCTGTTCATTTTTTGTTGCTGTTTATTTTTTGTCTGTTTGCTTTTAGAGATTTTACTAGATGATTTTGTCAACTTGACATAAACCTAGACATATCTGAAAATCTTAATTGAGAAAATACCTCTATGAGATTGGCATATAGGCAAATATTTAGGATATTCTCTTAATGATTGATGTGGGAGGGCCCATCTCACTGAAGGCAGCACCACCCCTCAGCTGGTGGTGCTGCGCACTATAAGACAGCAGGCTGAGCGAGCAGTGGGAAGGAAGGAAGCCAGTAAGCAGCCTTCCTTCATGGAGTCTCAATTTCTACCTCCAGGTTCCTGCCTTGGCTTTCTGCAAAGATCTGAGTGTGAACTAAGAATGGTGAATAAAATGAACCCTTTCTTCCTTTAGCCATGGGGTTTTATCATAGTAACTAAGACAGGCAGAGTCTCACTGGCCTGGAACTTACTACATAAACCAGGATGGCCTTTAACTCAGAGATTTGCATGTTTCTGCCTCCTGAGTGCTGGGATCAAAGGGATGAGACAACACACCTGGTTTGGAAGCATTTTTAATAAATAAATCTATACAGAAATCTTAAAAGTAAAATAGGATCAGAAGCATATGGCAAGTGGTTGTGAGAGACAGACATGAGCAGATTAAGTGAAGTTCAGCACAAGCAAAGGCTCATGTCTTGGAGATCACATGATCTACACAGACCCATATTCCCAGAGCAAAGGCTGGAAAAGGAAGCTGATGGTCACTAGACGGCTGTGATGAGCTCCTGCACAGCAAATGAGCATTAGTTACCCAAGGGAGTAGACAGCATATGGTGCAGGAGAAAATCCTCACCAGCTACTCCTCTTACAGGAAATAAATATCTACAGTCTATGAAAAGCTTAAACACACACACACACACACACACACACACACACACACACACACACATGAGAGCAAATTCATTAAGGAAATGTGTTTACAGAGGGCACTTGCTCATTTTCAGCTTCCCAGACCCGAATTAATCACTCAAAAACTGTATTAATTAAATCACTTCTTGTCCTATTAGCTTATGCATATTTCTAGATTACACTTATATCTTCAATTAACCCATTTCTATTTGTCTGTGTATCACCACATGGCTGTGGCTTGCCAGCAAGGATCCAGCATGTCTGTCCCTGGTGGCGGCTACATGGCTTCTCCTGACTCTGCCTTCTTTCTCCCAGCATTCAGTTTAGTTTTCCCCACCTATCTCTGTTCTGCCCTATCACAGGCCAAAGCAGTTTCTCTATTCATTAACCAATAAAAGCAACACATATACAGAAGGACTTTGCACACCATTTTCCCTTTTCTGTTTAAATAAAAAGGAAGGTTTTAACTTTAACACAGAAAAATTGCATAAAACAAAACAGTTATCAAGAAAGAAGAATTACAGTTACAACATTTATATCTACTTTACCTTTTATCATCACTAAGGAAAACTATAATTATAACTACCTATTCTTTAATGCCATCAAAGACTCCAGAAGGATATAATATTACCTAAGTTAACAGGAAGTGTATTATAAGCAACTTCCAAAACTCTAGAATTGACATAGACATCTCACTGCCTGGACAGTCACCCAAAGTTCTTCTGTAACACTGGGGCATCAATCTTCAGCCTGCTGGCCCATAGTATCCAGCAGACTTTTCCATGAAGCAGGAAATTTCAAAGACAGTTCCTCCTACTTTGGCAGTTTGTCAGTAACTTTCTTCTGTGTCCTGCAGAATGTCTAGCAGGTTCTTTCATGAAGCAAAAACCCTGAAAAACCATCTCACCTTTAGGCAAGTTGAGCAGTGGTTTTTCTGTGGGTCCTACAAGTCCAGGCAAGCAGTTCAGAAAAGAGCAATTTCTTTCCCAAATGGCTAACAAACTCCATGAGGAGCCTCTTTACTGCCTGTGTTCTTCTTAAAGTAGATTGGCACTGCCAGGAACAGATGTGTCTCAATATCATGAGAAGTCCTAAGTTCTTAAAACGTTTTAAATGTCATATTCTGTAGTCTTTTGGTTTAGAGACTATCTGTCTAACTGAAATATAACTCTATACATCTAGAAAACCTAACTAACATGACTATAAGCTTGACTAATATAGATATTTATTGATTAGCCTATATTTCTTAATTATACATTACATTTCTAAATGAGCTGCACAAATGCAACACCTTAATCAAGAGCAGAAATATATATATATGTATATATATGTAACAAAATTGACCTTAAATTTGTATCAATAAACCAAGATCCACACCAATGCAAAGTATCCATCTCTATAGCATCTCCCCCTTTAAATGTAAACTAACATTTATAAACAATATTTGGGAATTTGGGCATAGTTCTTTCCAAACTGCCTCTTGCTTTTTGTTGGGTGAAGTAATTTTTGGGGTGTTCATGGTGACCTTTCGGGGGTTCTTGGTCAATCAAACCACAGTAGTCTGAACTCAAATTCTGAAGTTATGATACCTTTAAAATATATAGGTTGGTTTAGCTTAGCAGCCCATACAATGAAATTTCTCTCTGTACTTAGCTCCTTGACAGTCAAATAATTTAAAGAAAACACAATAATATGCATAATCTAGACTCTCTATGTATATTCCATCTTTATGTGGCCTATTTTTCTTACTCTATTACTTTTTCTACAAGTTTATTATTTATTTTATTTTCTTTAATCCTTTAATCTATGACTGTCTGTACTCTTTTATATTACATTTACTGTCTCCTTACTCTTTTTCTTCTCTCTCCCAATCCCGCATACACATTTTAAACATACTATGTTTCATTTAGAGGTCTTTTATGCCTGAATCTGTCCTATTATGTATCTGAAATCATTTTCTGTCCAGGAGTGCTTCTTAATATTCTAAGCAGCATTACTAGATCTAAGATTGCTTTGCCTTTTGGCTCCACCCACTCCAACACAGCAGAGATCTGTTCACTGCCTCTGAGGCTGCCAGGTAGGAGCCACACTCATGCTGGTAACCAGTTGGCCCATGCTGACACCAAGTAACTTGCAGCACACTGCCCACAAACCCCATTAAAGTGCTCAGCCTCCTGAAAGAGCCAGAGTTTGTGCTGGCAGCATGGACCAGGAAGCCAATGTTTCAGCTGTTTCACAGGTTTTTTTTTTGTGGTTTTTACCACTAAATCAGAAAGACCTCTCTTAAAGGAATCATGCCTCTGCTTGCTTCTAGCAAACAGAGCCCACCCAAGAAAATGCTGCTACCAAAAATGCCATGCTTAACTCTGTTCCTTTGTGTGTAGGATTCCCTTCCAAGCTTTCTCAGGTTTTACATAGTCCCATGTTGGTAAACCAATCTGTAGCCAGAGACTGCTTGTTCATTTCTGGCTTCCCAGACCTGAAATAATCTCACAGAAACTGTATTAATTAAATCGCTACTTGGCCTATTAGCTTATGCATATTTCTAGATAACTTTTACATCTTGAATTAACCCATTTCTATTCATCTGTGTATCACCATATGGCTGTGGCTTACTAGCAAGGTTTCAGCATATCTGTCCCTAGTGGCAGCTTCATGGCTTCTCCTGATTCTGCCTTCTTTCTTCCAGCATTCAGTTTAGTTTTCCCCACCTAGCTCTGTTTTGCCCTGTCATAGGTACAAGTAGTTTCTTTATTAATTATCCAGTAAAAGCAACACATACAGAAGAACTTTCCACACCAGAAATGAGCAAAGGAGTTAAACACATAGTTCCCAAAAGAAATAGCAATAAATATACTGGAACTGTTTAGCCTCCTTCACTGTCAGGGAAACAAACATCCACACTAATCTGAGAATTATCTGAGCCCAGTCAGAAAACAAAACCCAACGAATACTGACAAGAGTATCATATACCTAGTGGTAATGTGAATTCAATTTTCCAATAACTATGAAAATCAGTGTGTGTTGACAGAGGTTTCTACAGCCATTCAGTAACACACAAAAAACACACAGAGGTCTACATTAATTAGAAACTGGTTGGCCTATTAGCTCAGGCTTCTTATTAACTCTTATAACTTATAGTAGCCCATAATTCTTGTCTGTGTTAGCCCTGTGGCTTGGTACCTTTTATCAGCGAGGCATTCTCATCTTGCCTCTTCTGTGTCTGGATGGCAACTGCAGACTGACCCTTTCCTCTTCCCAGAATTCTTCTGTTCTTGTCATCCTGCCTATACTTCCTGCCTGGCTCCTGGTCAATCAGTGATTATAGCAATACAACTGATAACTCTTTACAGGGTGCAAGATCATTGTCCCACAGCAAGTGTATGTTGGGGAGGATCACCAGTGACTGAAACTAGGCCTGCTATATGATCCATGTGGCATTTAGCACACTCAGAGTCAGCTTACTGTGGAGATACTAAGATACTGGAATAGCCACAGTGCTGACAGAACTATTCACCGTCCATCTAAGTGGCGTCAACAGAGGAGAGGATAAAGAAAAGGCCCAGTGGAGTTTTATTTAGCCAAAAAGCAGAATACAACTGCGACATTTACAGAAAAGTGGATGGAACTGGAGATCACCATGCTAAGTGAAATATGTAAATCCGGAGAGAAAAAAAATAAGTAAAAAGAGAAATATCAGGGATATTTGAGGACAAGCATAGGAAAGGCATTAGAGGGCTGAATATCAAAGTACATTATGTACATGATGGAAATAGCACAACAAACACATTACTTTGTAAAATTACCATATGCAGAATTAAAAATAGTTCAAGGGGACAGAACAAGGCCTAGTCTGGGTAGTCTTCCTCACTTCAAGGCTAAGGTATAGCTTTTTATTCATAGCTTTTTGGAGAAAATTCTTTTCGTTGGTGGGAAAAGGGTTTCTTGTTTTAGTTTGTTGTTAGTACTTTTGTTGGGTTGGTTCTGTTTGTTTGCCTTTGAGAAAAGGTTTCATTCTGTAACCCAGGCTGACTTCAGACTCATGGTGATTCTCTTGCTTAGCTCTCTCAAATGCCAGATTTACTAAAGAGTGAGCCCCCACATCCAGCTGGAAACACAGTTTGCAAGAAGACTGCACGAACGATGTGTCTATGGTGTCGCGATACCCCTCTGTGGCAGCTAATGGTTATATTCTTATGTGCCAGGGTTACTGACTGTTTCCTTCCACAGAATGAGCCAGGTCACATTTTGTTTTGCTTTCCTGTGATTGGTTAAACAGTTTGTAGTAGCTGTGAATCAATGATTGATTATAGAACATTAAGAATTGTTGGGAGCCAGGGACCTGAGGCCTGAAACATTCTGAGAAGAAGCCCGATTAATCACCTAGTTTTTTTTTTTTTTAGCAGACTCTCAACTTATTTAAATACCTTGTTCAAATATATGTAATTAATTACAAATAAATTGAGTATGTATTTGTGTAAACATAGCTCATAGAACACATGGTATAATACACTTCCAGCACTTTATTTGCTAACTGAGAAGATGTAGCCCTAGGTCCACTTAGCAAAGTCCAGAGGCACAGAAGCATTCACTGCTGGTGAAAAGACATGCACATGCTACTGAAATATGTTTTGGCTGAAATACAGAATGAAAAAACTCCCTAAACAACCAACATTTGAATCAGCCAAAATGGTTCGAAAGTTCAAATGAGTTCAAAAGTTCACATGATTTATGACATAATGATTTATGTTCTTTCTTGCTGTCTGCGGGTGGAAGGTGTGTAGGTCGCTTTTGCACAAAGTTCTAGAATCCTGGAGTCAGTGCTAACATAGGGAGAGCCTAATCTTGTTTTGCCTTTTTTCCACTGGAGAAATTGAGGCCAACTGCTATGATGAAGGCTGAAGGATGCCATCAAACAATATTACAGTTAGTGGATGCTTGAAACCTCCATTACTAATTCTTAATTAAAATATAAGTCTCTTCTAAATTACAGAACAAAGAAATGCATTTTCCATAGTTTAACATGGCAGTCGTGTCTGTGGTAATGTGTGACAGTCTCCTATATAAGTATCGTCACTCACTATTTCTGGTCAGTAGTGTGTCATAGAGCCACGAGTTGATAATCCTTCTTAGGCAGAGAACACCAATGACATTAAACTACTTCTCTAAATTGCAGTCTATAAGTCCGTGGGGCAGCTTCTCTCTCCCTCAAATGCCTCCGTGCGCAGATACTCTAGCTTGCTGAACATCAAGCCCAGGGAAGACTTAGAAGCAATCTTCGACCTTAAAGATAAAGTTGTTACCTTTTGAAAAGTATTACTGATTTTTTTTAAAGAAAAAAGTCTAGATAGAGCATCTATGGGCACTGGGAGCTCAGAAGCCACCCCAAGAGACCCTGCTAAGTAGAAGGCACTTAGCACTTGGCATAAGTAACGGCAAAAAGTGGCTCCTCCAGGACAGGACACTGGGATCAGAATAATGATTCCTCTAGGCAGCTGGACATGGCTGGCTCCCACTTCAGAAAAGCCCACTCTTCCAAGCGTCTAACATGGTCCCCAGCTGCTGAGAACTGATCTTGAGTTATCTCCTGGGGCCAAGAGAAACCTGAACTGCCTTGGGCTTGCGCAGCCCTCTACCTCCTCTTTCCAGGAACTGGACTCAACCGTTGGGCTTTCTCTGAGGTGCCACCCAGCAGCTGCTGCCCAGAGCCTAAGGGAACCCAGGTCGAGTTTCCAGTTTGCTAGAGTCCAGGAGCAGAGCCAGGATCCCGTTCCCTCTTGCTCAGCTCCAGAGGCTTCTGTTTCACAATTAGAATACTTGTTTGTGGAGCAAGGCAAAAATCACACTTCTCTAACAGCTATTCTGCGGAGGCAGAGGGAACTGAAATTCCTACTCTTTTTTTTTTTTCACTATAAATTGTATGCAAATGGTCTGTTAGCTGGCTGCCTGCCTGGAGTGAGTGCGTCTCTCATGAGCTAACCCGGTTCCGCTGGGAGGGCTGTTCCTTTAACTCGCAAACTGAAAAGAAAAAAAAAAAGTGGGAAAGGATGTCTGGAGGCGAGGCGTCCCATTACAGAGGAAGGAGCTCCCTATAAAAGCCAGTCAAAGCTGGCTGCTCTGGCCACAGCCTGCCTACTGTCGCATGCCTCTCCCGCGCAGACACACTTCTCAGCCTCTGGTGGGCACAAAGACAGTGGCTGGGGAGACCCTAGGAACTGCGCCCGTGGGAACTTGCCACGGTCTCAGCCCAGGTACTTCTTCAGGGAGCCTGCGTGCCCAGCGACCTAGATTTCTCCGACCTGGAAAAGGTGAGTTTGTTGACCCCATCACTCAGGGTCTTCCTGATGTGCCCTTGGCTTTCCTGGTACCCAGTGAGGAGTGGGTTTGTAACTCTTAAAACGTGTGTTCTATTTCCAACCCCAGTAACGGAGTGTTTCGCTGCATGTGATCCGATGTACCCTAGTTATTCCTTGCTTGCCTTCCTCTTCGGTTGTATTTGGTGTTGATCTATCAATAGTCATTATTCAGAGAAACTTTTGGTAAAGTTTTTGTCTCTGCCTTTTTTTGGTGGAAAAGTAAGACTTTTTTCTCTTAACCCTTTACCTAGTTGATTCTCACCTGTGGATTGTTTCCCCTGTTGAGTGTTAGAAAAATAGTGTTTGAAAGTGGCATTCGCTCACAGCCACGGGGTTGAATGACAGAGGATTGTAGTAGGAAGAACACAATTGTATATTCAAACAATCTCAGTACTTGACAGTTTTCAGCTACCCCTCCCACGCCCACCCCAATTTGGTCCTCGCGAAGTCCACTCTGGAAAAATAAGCGTTGGGATACCAAAGTGAGGCCATGAGTTCTAGGCACAGATGAACAACCTACAGTCTGCAAGAATAGACTTGGAGCAGGGTGCTAATCTCCAGTGGGAGGCTCCTGATTCACCGGCCCCCTGGGGGGGGGCTTCGCATGGTTGGAGGTTACAGGGCCATCCAAATCCCATGCTGTTCCCCCTCAGGCTCTCTCTCTTTAGTCTTCAGAGCTGGGAATTCCCCCCCCCCAACATCTTCCCAAGACATGAGAAGCCACCTTCCCTGTTCTGGAATGTTTCTGCTCATCCCCACCCCCTAGTCTTCATCGTTCTATTGCCCAGTCTGAGAGTGCCTGCTAGCATGGAAGGTGTTTTAGAAGCAAGAGGTTGTGTTGGCACTGTTAGGAGAAAACCTGGGGCTGGATATGAATGTGGAGTTCTGACTCCAGGAAGCCCTCAGGCATTACAGGCTAAAGTATTTGTCTATGGGGTGCTGTGTAGCTAGAGATTCTTCGGAACTGCTCTGTGTCAGAGGGCGAGCTGGTCAGGGCACTCTCTTTGAGGTTGAACGTTTCTTTTTAATGCTTTTGTGGACCTTTTTTTCCTTGCTTTTTAGAGATTCCCCATGAGCATCTTAGAAATGAAAGCACCCTGGCACCTTGTCCTGAGATAGAGCAAGCCACATGGGGACTGGGGAGAGGTCTGTTCAGCCTAAATGAAGTGATGGGCAGCACTCCTATCGCATGAGTCTGGGAGGCAGTGCGCCTTGCCTGGTGCATTCCAAAAAAAGTAACCACATCTAGGCAAAGTAGGGGGTGCAGAGTGTGAATATTCTCTGGGTTGCCCCTGCTTTGTTCAAACACCTAGCTTCGTGCTCCCAACCCCTCCTTACCCTGTCTCAAGAGGTGACAGAGTTTCTAGCCATGAGCTTTGTCATCACACAATGCGGGTGAGGAATTACCTCTCCTAGGCTCTGTGGCACTCACCTGGTATAGACAGGCTGGCTCTTAGAGGTGTTTCTGTTTATCTGATTATCAGTTCACAAACAGCTTCAAGATTAATGTTCTAAAAATATTTGTCAAGTTTAACAATGGAAGTACTTATTAATAGAATTTAGAGAATATTGCAAGTTTCTGACAGGTAAACATGAGGCTACTTGGACTGATGTGAGGTTAAAGGGTCCAAACCTTACTGCATTGTTCCATCCCCTGAAACATTTCACCAAATTGCAAACAACAGGGACACACAGCTCCAGATCTCACAGCCAGGCAGGGCTCGTCAGGTTGGAGCTCTGAGCTCCAGCAGCTATGGGAGTAAGGACAGGTCCCCAAATGAAACAGGAGACAGGAACTTTAGAGGCATAAGGAAGTTGCTTATTTTAATCAGTGTCAGTGATAGACATTGCCAGCATACAGTTAGCACAGCATGTAAACTATAGGCTCTTGATACCTCCTTGGGCATCATGGCACCAAAAGGCCACAACACGTCTCTGAAGCATGGATGTACTTATGAGACAAAGAGACTCCGAGTGCATAGAGATTGGGTCTTAGAACTCAAGGGATGGGGCAAGAATCTAAGCCCACGTCTCTACTCCGAGGCATATCGTGCCTCTGCTGTGTTCTTTTTCAATATGTCAGCTTCTTGCGTAGCCCTCAGAAGGAAAGCACTGCCCTTCTGACTAAGTATGCTCCTGCAGGCAGACTGTGGCCACCCATAAATACAGCAATAGCCTGATCGTGTAACAAGAATAGAAATTGGAAAGGGAACGCAAGCTGACAGAATAAAAAACATTCCCCCCGAATCCTACCCTTTCTAGTGTTCACAATGAACTAAAAACACCTCTTAGTCTCTTTGCCTGCAATTTCATGAACTTACAAACTAGAGTTTCTGATGGAATAATGTCCCCAGCTTTCATAAAACACAAAACTTCTCCATACAGAGGCTCTTTCCATTTGAAAAGAACTTGAGATACAAATATTTAGTTGGCTCTTAATGTACAGTTCCTCTTTGACGATCAAACACAGACATAAAATAGTTACAGTCAGGGCTAACAACATGACACATGTGTGATGGGAAGACTATCTATGATGTCTCACCTAATTTTCTACTACTACAAATTATGAATTAAAAACTCCATTTAATGGAAGGAGAAATTAAGGCTCAAGGAAACTGAGTGGCTCAGCCCGGGTCATTCCATAAAAGAGTCAGAATTGGCTGCAAACCCAAACTTTCTAAGTAAAACCCCACTATTTTGTCTCTTGTGCCACACTGCCTCCTGATGTCAGGCTTGGCTAACCGAGTGCAGAGCCCTGCATGGTGTCCTTTGGGGAATGGCCAAGATAGCACAGAAGACTCCGGCTGGCACCAGCGTCGCTCGATTTCACAGAGGGGCCCTGCAGCTATCAGTTTTCATGGTGCACAGGGAAGGTGCTGGTGCGGGCGCAACTCACTTCACTGCCTAGAAACAGAAACTTTCAAGTTTCAGCTAAGAGACAGAGAGGGGGAAGGGGGGAGCGAGAGGTAGCAGTCATGTCATTTCTAGTGACATGCATGTTAGAAAAGTCAGCACACACTTTCCCAGACTGTGAGATGGGACTTTAGGATGGGAGAATAGAACAGAACCATACCTGAATTTTCTAAAGCTTTATTGAGCTGAATGTGTGGTTTGAAAGGGGCTGCTGTGGAGGGAAAAAAGGGCTATACCAGGTGTCTGAGGATGAACCCCAGGACCGTGAGGGAGCAGTTATAGGCTCCAAGTTACAGATTCTGCCAAAGCCTCAGAGAGGAGGGTTGTGATTCAAGCACCTCTCACTGTGGGAAGATAGTTGGGAATCCCCTTGAATCCCATCCCAGACCAGCCTGAACACCTCCAACATGTGGGAAACATTAAATGGAATCCCCGTTCCAAGAAGGAAAACCCCCTTAAAGTATAGTGAGCCAGGCTGCCTGCAAATTCTACTTCTCCCCAACACAAAGCACACTGGTGGCCTTGCCTGCTCTAAAATCTGCCCACACTCTACGACTTTGTGTGGAGGAGAGACCACTGCATAGTAACCTGACTCTAGCCCTGGAGGCCAGACTTTTGCTAAGTTGTGCCATTAAATCTAGTAATCTTTGTTCTGTTTCCTTCCCCTCTGCGATACATCCTTCCCAGACTTGAAGAGCCACCTAGAGCTCAGTGCTCTCATTGCCGTCTTTGACCCTCCTCTATGGAACAAAATGCCTACACTGAAAGTAGGTTGTGAATGGAAAATCCTTTCCATCTGTATTTTCACTCTGTTTGTGAGTGGAATTTTTTTAAATATTATTTCATTCCAAGCCATCTCAGATGTTTGAAATTTCCTGACGTTCTCAAGTTATGAAATGTGGGCACTATAACTCAAATAGCTTTGACTGGTCCTTTAACCTTCCTTGAACATAATGCCAAGAGACAATGGGTTTCATGAGGCCAGCAAGTAGATTTCTTGCTTCAGAATCAGCCAAGGGTCACTTCCTACCCCAAAGGAGGGACGGTGGCTTCTGCTAACAGCTCTAAGGATGTTCCAACATGTCCGCGACGGAGATGAATGAGGGATAATTAGGAAACTAACTAAATTAGTTACTTCGTTCATTGTCACAGCAACAAATATCTGTCAGGAAGCAACTTGAGAAAGAATGGTTTATTTGGCTTACAGTTTGCAGGGACACAGTCCATCATGGTAGGGAACGCATAGTGGTAGAAGCTGGAGCTGGTTGGTCACACTTCATCCATGCTCAGGAAGGAGAGAGTGAGCAAAGCTGGTGTTCAACTAGCTTTTCCCTATGCATGAAGTGCAGGAACCTCAGTCAATGGAATGGTGCCATGCTCACGTAGCATGGGTCTTCCCATTTCAACAAGCCTGATCTAGAAACCAGCTCTCAGACATGCCAGAGGTTTGTTTCTAGACCAGTTTTCTGTTGTCTATGGGTTTCTGTTCTGCCTGGTTTCTGTCCTCCCACCAGGTCCCACAGTCATTTTTCCCCAAAGAAAATCACACAGAAGTCTATATTAATGATAAACTGATTGGCCCATTAGCTCAGGCTTCTTATTAACTCTTGTAACTTATATTAACCCATTATTCTAGTATATGTTAGCCACATGGCTCGGTACATTTTTCGGCAGGGCAGGTCACATCTTCCTTCTTCCGTGTCTGGGCAAGACTGGGGAGGAATGGGCTTCCTCCTTCCCAGAATTCTCCTGTTCTCATTGCCCCTACCTCCACTTCCTGTCTGGTTGACCCGCCTATACTTCTTGTCTGGCTACTGGCCAATCAGCATTTATTTAAAACATAATTGACAGAATACAGAATTGTCCCACACCAGTTTTCAAGTCCTATCAAGTTGATGATCAAAATTAGCCAGCATTTGAAATTTTGCTGTGTAGTCTCCCAATACTGTGACATTTTATCACTTCCCATTATTTTCAATATCACTGGGACTCCTCAGTTCAAATGATGGGAATCTGAGCTGCATCAATTTAAGTAACTTACTCACTACCATGAAGACAGATGATAGGGAGGACCTCAGCCCAAACTCATTTCCAAGTGTCTAGAAGCTGGCAATGATCATTAGGGCAAGCCAGCTCTGCCAGGCACCATGCTTCAGCTCCTCCTGTCTTAGGGAGCTCACTATCTCCAGAGTCTATGTGCCTTCTGCACTCATCAGACCCTCAGAATGTAATGTCTATGAAGTGCCATGCTATTCCCAGCACAACAGGGTTTGGCTTCTAAAGGTGTGGTGTTCAGCTCTTTCACAAGTCTGCTTCATGATTTACCAAGCTTCCCCATGAGCAGGATAGGTCTTCACAACATGATATACTCATGATTGATACATTTATGAGATAATTCTATGCAGATCACCTTCATGCACTCCTAGCATGTGTGTGTGTATATATATGTATGCATGTATATATATATATATATATATATATATATATATATATATATACACAAATATATATATTTGTATGACTGTGTAGGAAGGTCACTGAGCCTTTGTTAGCTGCAGAAAGCAAGGGCATTAAGAGCCCCTTCCCAGTGTTTCCCTCACTGTGCTCCATAGATTCTAAAGAATTACTCCAAGTTTCCAGACAGCAAAAGCAGCTTAGAAAAAGCTGGCTATTTGCTAGATAAATATTTACATTTTTAAGATTTATTTTATTTTTAATTATGTATATGTGTGTGTATCTGTCAGGGTAGGTGCAGAAGGGGACAGCTTCCCTTGGAGGTCAGAAGAAGGTGTCAGATCTCTGGAACTGGAGTTATAGGCATTGTGAGCATTACTGCTTAAAGTCTGGAAACTGAACTCAGCTCCTCTGAAAGAGCAGCAAATTCATCTCTGTAGCTTATACTTGCATTTTTATAGATAAAACTACTTCTGTAAATGTGTAGATTGATGAGTGAATTATGGATGAGGGACTTTAGACAAGTCTGTGGATACTGTGTAGTAGGAGAGTCAAATTTTATCACCCAGTACATGTGTAGGAGAATTAGGATAACACTCGATGGACTAAACAAAATGGAAGAAACTAAAGACTGTGGGGAAAATATTAGTTTTATTCAAAACGTTAAGGTTACAGATACAAGCACCATGTCAGGAGAGCATGCCACCTGCAGAAACAACATACTGTGACTGGAAGAAGACAGCTCTGTGCTCTGCTAAATCATCTGCCAGTCAGAGACCCTTACAAACACTAAACATAAGCACCAGTCTATGAAATGATAATATTTAAAAAATAGAAACCTGTACAGTGGATAATAAAGCCACCCAGGGAGGTAGAAGTCTGAAGTTAACTGCAAAGGTGCTTTGACAGAGCAGAGAGTCTGCCTGCTGTGGAGGACAGAAAGCCAGAGCAGCTCCAGCAGTGGGCAGGGGCCACAGACAACCATGCAGAAGTGGTGGGATGCAGAAATGTCACAGGACAGTGCTCTTGCAGAAAGGTTACTTTTGCTAGAATTTACAGAATGCCAAGCTAAAGAGGCTAATTGTTGGGCAGCTTCAAAGCCAGTAGCTTACATCTCGGGTCCCTAGAGACCCTGGGGTGATTCAGACAATGCCATAGAGAGGTGGGGAGGACGTAAGGCAAGGGACCACATTCAACCTTATTTCAAGTACATTTATCTGTTTTGTGCACGGAATTTGCACATGAGGCATGATTTGGTGAAAGGCTTCTCTGGCACAAAAAGAAGAAAGAAGAGGAGGCGGAGAAGGAGAATGTTTGTACAAATTGCTGACCTAATCTGACATATTATTTTAAAGATGGTGAAACTGAGACATGGAGAAGAGAGAGCTTTTTCTAAGATGTCATGCCAGGTGGCATTGGGTCAGGGAAGAATCTTGGGTCTTCTGAAATTTTTCTTAGAATATAAAACTCTGCTGTTAACACATTCTCTTACAAAAGAAAGATGAACTGTTTTATTCTCCAAACAGTGTGTGGAGTGAGCTAATGGCTCTATTATTTATCTACTCACCACAAATCAGTTGCCATTTAAAAAAACAGAAATTCCTTAGATGTCTTTTGGTCATTTGAGATGCATCTGTTGGGAATTCTTTGTTTCAATCTGTACACCATTTTTAATTGGATTATTTGGTATTTTGATGTCTAATTTCTTGAGTTCTTTGTATATTTGGAGATCAGCCCTCTGTCAAATGTGGGCCTGGTGAAGATCTTTTCCCTTTCTGTAGGCTGCCATTTTGTCTTATTGACCGTCTTCTTTGCCTTACAGAAGCTTTTCAGTTTCAGGAGGCCACATTTATTAATTGCTGCTCTCAGTGTCCTGGAGCTTAGTTGAAGAGAGGGAGGAGGGAACATATGAGCAAGGGGGTTAAGATAATGATTAGAAAAACCACAGAGAAAGCTGATCAGAGCTAGTGGGAGTTCATGAACTGTGGACTGCATGGGACCGAACTTAACCCTCTGAATGTGGGTGACAGTTATGTGACTTGTTGGGGGACCCCTGGCAGTGGGACCAGGACTTAGCCTCGGTGCATGAACTGGCTTTTTGGAACCCATTCCCTATGGTAGGATACCTTGCTCAGCCTTGATACAACGGGGAGGGGCTTAGCCCTGTCTCAACTTGGTATACCAGAGTTTGTTGACTCCCAAGGGAGGCCTTACCTCCGCTGAGGAGTAGATGGGGGTTGGAATGCGGGGAGATGGCAGGTGGAGAAGGCGAGGGAGGGGGAAGTGGGGCTAGTGTGTAAAATTAAAATTTTTTAATAAAAACAAGTAATTATCTTATGACCTCTGTAGCTCTAGAATCAGAGCACAGCTGAGCTGAGCTTTCCACGTTCATGTGTTATTGCTGGTGACCTGGGTTTGGATCATAGCTTAAGCTTGGACTAGGGGATGGTTAGATTCCAGACTGCATTTATTGGTTGGGTTCTACTCCTCTTAGTTTCTAGACTGCATGTTTTAGTTCCATGCTCTCTTAATTTCTTCTTACATGGGTCACCTCAACAGAGCCATTTATCTCACCCAAGCCAATGAGAGAAGAGGAAGAAGGAGGAGGAGAAGGAGGAACAGGCAGAGGAGGAGCAGCATGAGGAGGAAGAGGAAGAAGAAGAGAGAACACAGTCTTTTATAAACGGAGATGACTGTTTAGCCATTTAGTTTTAGTTGAAAGGAAATGGTTAGACTGTACTGCAAGAAAAGGCAGTTCCACAAGCATGGGGCTTTGGGGGGCAAGATCAGTGCAGTCTGTTTTGGGGGGGCAGGACCAGCACAGTCTGTTTTGGGGGGCAGGATCAGTGCAGTCTGTTTTGGGAGGCAGGATCAGTGCAGTCTGTTCTGGGGGGCAGGACCAGCACAGTCTGTTTTGGGGGGCAGGATAAGTGCAGTCTGTTTTGGGAGGCAGCCTGCTACAGCCTCTAACTATCAGTGTCACCATTCCCTGCATCTTATTACAGATTACAAATTCATTCATCCCACCTTCCCTTCTATTAGTGGGCAATAAGTAATTGTGACAACCACTAAGGTGAACTGCGTCTTAACTTTTCCAGCCTTTTGTAAGGTAGTTATCATAGATCATTTAAGTAGCCCCAATTTCCTTCAAATATCACCCTAAAATTAGTAGCCCCTAGAATTTTACAGGACAATAATTTCAAATGTATCAGTCAAAGTTCTCTGAAAGAACAGAACTGATTAAACATCAAAAAGATTTGTTATATTGGCTTACAGGATATGGTCTGAGAGGTCCAGCAATGACTATCTCTCTAGAGGGGCTGAGACTCCAGTAGCTGTTGACTTTGTAAGAGTGGATATCTTAGCAGCCCATCTGATACAGAAGGGTTAGAGCATTCCTGGAAAACTGCTGGCCTCAGTCTGTGTTGGAATCTCAGAGAAGCTGATTCTACTATTGGTAAAGGAATGCTTCGGATCAGGATGGGTGAATGTACCAGAAAGAGTGAGGACAAGCACACAAAAAGCCAAGTTTTCTTCTCCCATGACCTTTCATGTGGGCTGCCACCAGAAGGTGCTGATATCAGATATAATGGGGGTGGGGGTGTATTCTTTCTTCAGATAATCTAAGAAAATCCTTCACAGGAATACCCAGTATATTGAATTTTAGTTGATTACAGATTCAGTCAAAGTGACAGGGAAGATTGGCCATCACACAAAATATATTTTATTGAAAGGCAAAACATTCAAGGTGACAAACTGCTTTTCTTCTCACCAATATAGGCCTTCCAGCATATAAATTAAGACTACAATTTGGAATTCAGATTTTTCCTTTCCTTTGTGACATATACAGTATTTTATGTTTCCTATTGCTGTTATGGTTTTAATATGAAACACCCAAAGTTTGTGCTCTGAATGCTTAGTTCTCAGTTACTGGTGCTGTTCAGGAGACTATAGAACTCTCAAGAGGTGGGGCCTAGCAGGCAGAGGGAATGGTATGCCTTTGAAAGTTCTACCCAACCCTGCTCCCTGTCATTATTTCTGGCTTGGTGTTTCCCAGCATTATGTGAGCAGTTTCTGTCACGTTTCAGCCACCACACCTTCTAGATTAGTTGGGGTTCTCTTGGGAAACAAAATTGATTGGATGAATAGATATTTAAAAGTATTATTTTGTTGGCTTACAGGATATGATCTAGGTAGTCCAACAATGGCTGTGTTCATACTGGAGAGTCACAGAACGGGTGACTACTCAGTCCACAAGGCTAAGTGATCCAGAAGACCCAATCTTGTGTTAAGGCCTGGAAGAATCCTAAAGAGCCCCCAAGTCTTCAGTCCATATTGGAAAGCTGAAGAATCTGGGTCCTTATGTCAGTGAAGGATGGCAGCAGCAGAGAGAGTAGTGGTAGTAGAGTAGATGCACTCACCAATGGGAGGGGAATGCAAGCAGGCTAAAAGGAAATAGCTTTTCCTAGGGTCTTCTTATAGATGGATATCACAGGAAGGTACCATGCACTCTGGGGGAGATTCCTTCCCCTTTGGTTAACATTTTGAGGAAATACCTTTTCAGACCTGCCTTGATATGTGCCTCTGAGTTGATTCCAGATCAAGTCGAGTTGACAACCAGGATTAATGATCACAAGTCCACCCCTTGTTAAACTGACACCCAACCACATACGCTTATGTTATACTCAAATTCCCAATGAAGGGCTGGGCAGTGGTGGTGTATGCCTTTAATTCTAGCACTTGGGAAGCAGAGATAGGTAGAGATCTGTGACTTCAAGGCCAGTCTGGCCTACAAGGGCTAGTTCCAGGACAGCTGGGGCTGTGACACAGAGAAACCCTGTCTCAAAACTACAACAACAACAACAACAAATCCAAATGAAGACCATCATGTCAAGCATGATGTTATATCTGTAAATGTGCTACCCCATCCCACCCACCCACCCGCTACCCAGAATGAGGGGAAGTCTCTTGAGGAATTGCTCGATCTTGTATTGTTGTCTTATAACTTAAGGAAAGATATTCTCTGTCGTGATGGCCTGAAACTCTCCGAAAGAGTGAACCAAGATGAACTCTTCCCTCCCTGTAGTTTTTTCTGTTGGGAATTTTGACCAAATCAATGAAAAAGTAATGAGCACAAGCCAAGCACTTCACTGCTTCACCCCATACCCTCCATCAGAGACCTTCATACTCAATTCTCAGCATCTTATAAGATTTACAATGGGTCATTTATAAATGGGTCAGTGCAACGAATTCCTACCTAGGCCCCATCACCCATGCTTTGCCCTTCCATCTGTGTCACTATTTAGGATTATAAAGGTTGGAATATCTATGCCCAAATATTGCCAAGTAGTTCTTTTCTACAAAGAAAATTAACACACCCTAATTGGCATCAAAGGTTTCCCATTATTCAGATCTCTCACCTCCAAGCAGACTCTGTGCCTCAGCCATCACCATACTTTGCACACCCAGCCTCGATATATATTTTTTCTTGCAAATGTCATCCCCTCTTACATAGAATTGCATTCTCTGTTTTACACCTAACTCGTCTTCTTCTTCAATTATTAGTTCAAATGCCACCTCCTCCAGATACATAGATGCTCCTCCCCATCTCCTTTGCACAATCCAACCTTTTCCACTACGCCGTGTATCAAACTGTTGTTTCTATCCAACAGACCAACCCTTCCAACAAGGCAGAGTTCTTAAGAGGAGATTTTTGTCCTGGTTCACCTATAACTCAACATGACTTAAAGCTACCCTTAAATGCCTGATGAAAGTTTTTATTCCTAAGACTCAAAAATCCCATTTCACAAGAGGCTCATTTAGAAAAATTAGAGTTAGAAGTTATTTACACGGTTCATTTTCTGGGCTCACAACTACGCAGGGCGATAATATACCTTATGCCTGCAAGAAGCCATGCTAGTCCTGAGACAGGAAATCTTGTCAGGACACAGACTTCAAGGATTGTCTTTACTTTCAAAACTGGTCCCAAAGTAAATGCTGTCGTTACTTGGGGTTTGGGAAAAGCCAGTACCAAGGACAGAGGGCATCTGCCCAGGGATTTGAGACTGAGTCAGAGAAGGCTTTTGTAATAGTATGAATCAATCAGCAACTAGTGGGAGGAATAGATGTCAGGGAAGAGACAAGGACAAAGATCTTGTCTTTGGACATGGAGAAAATCACAGCCCGTGGGAAGTGATGAATCATGATTAAGAGTGTGGCTGTGGCATCTGAAGGCTCTAAGTTCAAAATACTTGTGTTTGCTGTGCAAACTTTATTAAATAACTGCTCTGAGTTTCACTTTCCCAATATATATCAAACTGCATATTTCAGAAGGTCATGGCAGTTATCAAATTTATTATTGCTTATCAAAGAAACTGGCATGTGACATAAATGGTCATGGTCATGGAAGTTGACACTGTTTTTGAGGCAATTCCTGGTGCTAAGACCCCACTGGGTAAGCAGTTCTCAAATTGTGTCCTGTGAAACAGATTCTTATGAGAATCACTTAAAGAGTATTCTGTGGCCAGTGAGTTTGGGAAACACTTAACAACATCCTAGAAATTTAGGGTTCATGCAGTCATTTCATTATAGTGCTAAATGCTGACAACACAGTAGCAAAAACAATAAGGCAATAACCTATAATTCATTATAGAGGTGTCCTATCCTGTGTTCTCCTCTATGACAAAATTTTGTGTACTAGGCAATGTGGAATCAATTGAAACCCACTTTCCCGGAGACTTTGAAGTCTTAAGGATAAAGCATCAGTAGATTGTGCGTCTTGGGAGTGCCCACATCCTACTACATAGATTAAGATTTACAGCTGAGCCTACACAGGATGGGAGAGACTAGGAAGCTCCCTAGAGCAACATTTTGAAGGACATTGATTTCTTAACTGATGGGAGCTCTGAAACCCTTATCCATATGACATATATCTTAAAATGTGTTGGACCATAATCTGGAAAACTCTACACCAGAGTACCAGGCTCCACATACTCTTAAAGGAACGTTAAATTTGTACACATACATCTAAATTGACAGTGAAAAGCCAAACAAATCACTTGAGCCAAAACAGGCATGCCCGGGTCAGGAAATCTAACTGAAGAGGCAGAAACATGTAGAGTGTCATCCCAATTAGCAACTCTTTCTGGCTAAGGTACCCAGTAATCACAGCCAGACCTCAGAAGATTCTGGAACCCTGTCTAGGCCAAAGGGAACTTGCCAACACATACCCAGGAGCTAATAACCGCTTGCAAACAGTGCACCTTGGCTTCAGTGTCCTCCAGAGAAGAAGCATGCAAAGTGGGAGCACCAGTCAGAGCTCAGAGAGGAAGGCAGAGGTCAAGCGCTCCAGGATTTACACATGGACAGCCACCAGGCAGTTGCTAGGGGTCTGGGAAGCAGAAGGTAAAGGAATTCTTTTTCACTCTTCATAATTTTCCCTACTGAGCAGCTCAAACTAAGTTTACACATTTTTAATAACTAAAGAAAAGTATTTGAGGAGCTACCCCAGTGTGGCACAATGTAGTTGAAATTTCATGCATGAGAACCACAGGGAGGGCTTCAAAACCTGCTTCTGTTTCACAGACTAGTTCTTGAGCTACACAAGTGTTAGTTTGACTTCTAAACAAACAGGGTCGCACTCACCTTGACAGATTCTCACAACTATGAGAAGATCAGTAAGAAAAGCTTAAGCACAATTTGTGGCCAAAGACAAGTGCAGGTGTGTGCACGCAAGAAGGAACATGCATCTGTGGAAGTCAAAGGACAGCAAGGGAGTCAGTTCTCTCTCTCTTTGGGTCCCAGGGACTGAACTCAGGTCATCAGGATTGAAGGCAGGTGCCTTTATCCACTGAACTATTTCACCACCTCACAAAACAGGTTTATAGTAGGTAGATAACAAAATATTAGTCTTTCTGCCTATCCAGCTATGTTTGATTTTATAACAGCAGCAGTGATAATCACTATATTCTTGCAGAAGTCAGCAAACTGTGAAGTAGCAGTCTATTTTTGTAAATAGTGTTGTATTAAAACACAGCCTTATTCATTTTCTTAGTTTCTATAACAATGTTCTCTATAGTAGTAAAGTTGGATACTTGCAAATTCTATTAGTTACTTTTGTGTCTATGCAACAAAATACTTGACAGAAACAACATATAGGCAGGAAGGTTTATTTGGGCTCACGTTTTCAAAGTCATACTCCAGGATGGCAGGGGAGGCATGGGGCTTGCAGCTGCTCAGGGCTCAGCCTGAGGTGTTAGAAGCATGCAGCCCTGACTCGTGTACCCAGATGACAGGGTGTGAGGGAAACTAGACTGGAAAGAGCAGTAACTATAACCAGCAATGGTCCCTCTCCTACCACCAGACAAACCTTGTATCCGAAAAGACTCCATAGCCTTCAAACTGGTCCCACAGGCAAGGACCAAGTATTCAAACTGTGAGTCAAAGGAAATGGTTCATATACAACTCCTAATAGAAAGAGGTGATCAGATAGCACATTTACTCTCTGGTCATTTAAGAAACTGTTGATTGACCCTTACAACCATTATGCCAGATTTCTATGCAGTGTCCAGTCGAATGACTAGAATTACCTTGGCAAACTGTATGTTATTACACACATAATGAGAATGAGACAGAAATAAAAGTTTGTCTGGTAAATATTCCCTCAAAGTCAGGGGCACAACGCCAAACTCTATCCTATGAGGAAGTTTAGAAGAGCAACAGACAACTCCTTCAGCCACCCACCCCACCTTCGTTCATTTTGTGCTTTCTCACTCTCTCTTGCTCTCTTTCCTTCCTCCCCATTCCCCTCTCTCTCTTACTTTCTCTCTTTCTCTTTCTCCCTCCTTCTTCCTCTCCCTTTCCTTCTACCTATGGTCTTTCCTAACCCCTCTTCCTTAGGTTAAATATTCCGAATTCCCCACTATATACTGAAATAAATGATTCTGCCTAGAAAGAACTTAATTCCCTCTCCTCACTTGTACATTTGCTTGTTTAGACATGAAATTCTGCTTACTTTTGTTTCCTGTTTCTGTGAAAAGCGACATAACGAAAAAGGATTTATTTTGTTCACAAGTCTGAATCCACCATTTTTGGAGAGTCAAAGCAGCTGGTTACATTACATTCAAGGTCAAAAGAAGGGACTGGGTCTAGGTATGCATGTCTGTGTTCAGATCACTTTCTGTGCTCTTCCGCGATCCAGGATACTCTAGCTAGGGAACGGCACAACCCATGATGGGCACATATTTTGTCTCAATTAACATAATCAAATGAACAAACGAACCCACAACCTCATCTATAAAGTCCCTCACTGAGATTTTCTTCCTAGGTGACTCAGGATTGTGTCAAGTTAACAACCCTAAACTAAAATTTCTTACTCTCAGAAAAAAATTCTTCCTTGCTATTCTGTTGCTTTTGTTGCTTGTTTGGTTGGTTAGTTTGGTTTTGTTTTTTTGTTTTTTTGGAGAAAGAGTTTCTCTATGTAACAACTCTGGCTGTACTGGAACTCATTTTGTAGACTAGGCTGGCCTCAAACTCAGAGATCCTACTGCCTCTGCCTCCCGAGTGTTGGGAGCTGATTTTGAAGCTGCCCTGTCTGCTGCTTCCCACTTTATCATCCTCTCATTTATCAACCTTCTCTCTGGGCCACCTGACGCAGGGCGGACTGCTCTCGGCAGCTCCAGTGATCTGCCAGAGATTTCGACATTTTAGTTCACTTGGCTTCATGCCCTCTCCTCGAATAAACAGTAAATGAAACCACCATGGGTACCCTAGTTCGCCAACTTCATTCTTCCTCTCTATGGCCCTAACAAATGCATTCAAGTTAATGGAACTGAGTGTGCCTCCAATATATATTACTTAAATATTAATACCTTAAAATAAACAATAAATCTTCTTTAAAAAAATAACATAGTAGAACAAAAGGAACCTAAACTTTGGCATCATGAGACAGTGCCCTCGATTCTGATTCGAGTAGCACTGACCTGATAACCCCCGAAGAGTCTCAAGCCTGAGCTTCTGAGAGCAGGAAAATATGAACAATGTTCCCAGACTGCCTAAGCTTGGATCATGATGAAAAGGTATTTGGAAAGGACCACGCACCAAATAAATAATACTGATGTGTCCCACTTTAGTTGCTTGAGATCTTTCATCCTGGGGCTTCACCTTTTATGACAGACAGGTCCTGGCCAGGTAGAGCATCATTTCTAGCTAACATATGAGGTACTGAACAGAGAGATGGTCTAGGTTTGCTCTGTCCCAGTACTTGCCTCCCTTGTTTGCCATCAAACCCAATCCTGTGACGTACTTCAAACACAAAAGAATCAAGTATGTTTAGAAAACACACTATAAAGAATCTTTGTGGAGGTTTCCACAAACACATAAAAGTCTCTCGAAAATCCTGAAGTAAAGAAAGATGCGTAATTTGTTTGCTTTAAAATAGCATTGACTTTAAAAATAGCCTTTTCCAAACATGATTAACTAGGAAATACCTTTTGCTTAGCAGTAATACCTCTCCACATGCCACAGATTACATGTTAGGAAATAAGCGCCTGTGTTTGTAAAGCCTAAGCCTTAGCTTACACTTATCTCTATTTTTCCAGCTCCCATGCAGCTTCATGAAAACTTTTTTCCACTGTCAATAGTATTTTTGAGGGGAGCCAAACCCTGGGTTCTTTTGAAGCTGGTCCTTTGAACTAGTCATGCAAGCCATCCTTTGACATCACTAGATTGCTGCAAGAAAACTGAGGGTTCAGAATGCTGCCCCTGACTGCTGAGTCACTTCACGTGAATCAGACTCTGCTGTCCTCCTTTCTAGCTAGGTGACCTCGGTTTCCTTATCCTTGAGGAGCGAGAAGTAAAGGAAACTATATCAGGGATCATAGCGTGGAGCCAATGGCGTAACCCATACAGGGCACAGGAAGCACAGATGTTTTCAATCAGTGCTGCTGCTATTATTGTAGCTTTTAGGTGATCCCATTTTGAGAGAAGAAAAGTAGACACTGTGTGTCTGCATGCCTTTTCTAGGACCACACTAATTAATTACTGGACTGGACTTAGTTTTCCACGGCGTCTGGTTTCTTGCTACCAATCTTAGAGACCTATTTTTACTTTGGGAGTCGGCTGCTCTCAAAGTATGTCAGGGCTGGTTGACCTTGATGCTTCCTGGGTTTGGTAACTGTCAGTGTTTCTCTCTGGCTCCATCTGACAGCAGACCCGAGTCCAGCAGAATTCTATTAATTCAGATACCAGGACTACCATTTCAGAGAATGTTTCCAAACATTCTAGTTCCCAAATGCCAAATAATTAGCACATGTACCCACGCTGCCCTGTTCCTGAGTTGCGCTTTATGACCTGTGCCTCCTGAATAAATAGCTTTAATTTTTTACCCCTGGCTCAAGTATCTGAGACCTGAGAAAGAGCCAACTGCATTTTTTTAAAAACGTGGTGGAAATAGAAAATAGAAGAGTCTATTGTTCCAGGAAAAATAAATTCAAATTTACTTTTGAAATGATTTTCCAGAATTTTATAGGAATCTATAATATTGCCATTCGATCAGATCCACTTATTTTTTTATGTCTAGGCAAGAAGCAGAAGACAGAAAACTATTGCTCTGCAGAAATTTTATTTCAAAAATTGAAACCAGACCATAGCAAGGTAGCTTGTGGTCTGAGTGCATCAATGGATCTAGTCATTTTTCATCTCGGCTTTGTAGGTATACTAAACCACAAATATGAATCTTATTATTGTTCCTAGATGGAAATATTTTATGAATTAAAATTTGGGGATTTAATTCGGTTAGTAATGAATCTTCCTTTCAAGGAGTAGGAGGAGCCACAAAATACCACCGGGGATTCATCCAAATCCTTTATGAAAGGAAAAGTCAGTATAATATCTGAGTCCCTTTGTATTTAATGTTGGCCATTTTGCTTAAGTCTAAAGTAAAAAGCTAAATCTGGTTAGACAGAACTATTGCCAACAACAGTTCACAGATCATTACAACCAAGAGACTTTGAAAACTGGGGTTCACTGTACTCTAGGTACAATCTTTGGTGTTGGATATACAGAACTGGATTTCTCATATACCAGCCCTTGCCTTCATTGAACCAAAATCCCTATATAGTCTAACTCTATGTGGGCAAAGCATAACTAAATCAGCCTAAATAAAATTAAAATAGAATTGACACAAAGACATCAAACTATCTCAAAATCTTTTCTAAAATAGTACTACTCAGTCCAGACGGCAGGACGGAAGACAGCCAACATCCAGTAATGGAGGTTATTTTAGTTTCACTTGAAGGACAGATTAAGTCTCTCCACTCAAAAGTGGGGAAGGTGTCTTTCTAGAAGTCTTCAAGACACCAGGAGCCCTCTCCAAAAATAAGTCAGATTCAGCAGCATCTCAAGGGTCCCCATCAACTTGCTTCACCGCACAGCAGCCCCATCAGGCTCTGAGCACAGGGATTTTACAGACTGCCCTTCAGCCTGCTGTTGGTAAGCCAGATGGGCAGGGCAGCAGCTGCTCTCTCACACTAAGTCCCTTCTCTGGTCTCCAGTGCTAGAGGCAACAAAAAGTGAGGAGCCTTCGCTCCTCAGTGCCATCCCAGTTTAATGCCTCCATTTCTTCATCTGCAAAATGAATAGAAAAATTTTTACTTTGTGATTTGGAAAGAATTTGAAATTGTGTATTCAAAAGGCTTAGCTCATGTTCTGGAAAAATGCAGTCAATAGCTAAAACACAATAATCTTTTGTATGTCTATTGTCATTGATATACTTCTTCCTGATATTCCAAAGCCTGTGCAGTGAGTATTCCGTTCACTATACCTTTCCTCCTCCAGTTCGCCCTCCATAAGCTCCTTAATCAAGTGTCCCACCTCCTTCCTCAGTCCTTCCACTGACACTGGTGCGGTCCCACCTCCTTCCTTAGCCCTTCCCCTGATGCTGGTGCGGTCCCACCTCCTTCCTTAGCCCTTCCCCTGATGCTGGTGCGATCCCACCTCCTTCCTTAGCTCTTCCACTGACACTGGTGCGGTCCCACCTCCTTCCTTAGCCCTTCCACTGACACTGGTGCGGTCCCACCTCCTTCCTTAGCCCTTCCACTGACACTGGTGCGGTCCCACCTCCTTCCTTAGCCCTTCCACTGACACTGGTGCGGTCCCACCTCCTTCCTGAGCTCTTCCCCTGACACTGGTGCGGTCTCTACCCTTGTTCATGCATATTCTCCGAATTCCCACAATGAGCTCTGAGAACAGGACGCAGCTCTTTACTCTGTCCCTCTCCCCCAGTGTCCTGCATACTGTGAAGCCCACAGAGAGTAAGAAGAAATTGTCGCTGGAAAGAGTCTCATCATATCTGCTCTTTGTTGGCCCAGGCCCATGCAGCATGTTCTCAGTTTATGGTGGCACTTGAGAGTATCATACCGTTTAAAACAGCAATGCATGGCTTTAAAAGCAGTTACAGTTGTCACTGTTCAAGCGCAGACTTAAACTTTCTTATTACAGAGAGCACATTTGTGGGGGCTACAGTCGTATCACTAATGCTTACCTAGGGGCATGGCACATGGTAGAGATTTGATAAGGATGGATGGGGGATGGGATAAAGTTATACAGAATCAAGAATTCTAGAAAGTTCTTAGCATGTTAGCCCTCCCAGTTTCTTTCCCTGATATTTGTCTCTGGAGACCACTAAAATGGACTCCAGCTAAGCATTAGTGGGAACTTTTCATATATTTCCTTGTTTTTATTATTTGTGTTTTGTTTTTGAGACTATAATAATATTTCTCCCGTCAAGTCTTCCCATATACCCCTCCCTACTCTCCTTCAAATTCATGGCTTTTTTCACTGTTATTGCATGTACATATGTTTATATACATACATATGCATTCCTAAATGCAGCCTGTTCGGTCCGGAGAGTATCGCTTGTGTGTGTTTTCAGGGCTGGCTTTTGGCCCTGGACAACCAATCAGTGCGTTCTTCCCTGGAGAGGATCGCCGCTCTCTTTCCCAGCATCCCTCAGCCTTTGTGTAGGGGTGAGACCTCCTGGGCTTTCCTTGTCCCCTTTTCTGTGGTCATTGGTGCCGTCTTCATTCAGCTCACAGCTGGTTAGTCATGTTGGTGAACGTTTATGGGTATGACTTCTGATGTCACTAGAAGACACAATCTCACAGCAAATGCCTCTCTCTGGCTCTCATAATCTTTTTACCCCCTCTACAGTAATGTTCCCTGAATCTTGTGTGTGGGAAAGTTTTGCAGATATATCCATTAGGACTGGTCTCCACAGCTATGAATTTTGATTGGTTGTGGTTTCCTATAGTGGTCTCCATCTGTTGTAAAGAGAAATTTCCTTGGCTCTATTTTTTTTTATTTTTTCCCACTTTTACTGAGGTAGAATTGAAAAGCATTGATGTATAATGTGATTATTAGATAGATAGAAATATTACCAGTTTAAAGGTAATAACCATATCCACTACCTCACATAGCTGCTTTCTTTATATATGGTGATAACACCAAAAATCTACTATCTTAGCAAATTCCAAATATGCAATGTAATATTACCAATCCACTTCACCATAATGGTTCCCATAAATAAGTATATGCTATGGTAACTGTATGTGGTCACTTAAGGTAAGATGTGCCATATGACAAGTATGTCATTATTTGTCAGCAACATCTGCATGTGTACCATGTGATGGGTACCACTGTTTTGCCACCTCTAGACTCAGTGATCATCTACTGTTGGTTGTAATCCCTGCTCAAGTGTGATTTTGATTCTATAACCTCATTTCTGTCTGCGTATGGAAAGCAGTGTGAGGCTGGGCCAAGTGTTTTCCATTAAGAGAACAGTTTTTGAAGAACTAAACCACAGACAGTGTGTTCTGAAGAAAGCGCTGGCCCAGTGTCATGTACAACCTTCCCAGCAGCAGCCCGCAGCCTCAGAGAAGACTTGGCCAAAGTTCTGACCTCCCAGAAAAGAGCTCCACCCAAACCATTCACTCCCTTGTTCCTGCTACTGAATTAGACTAAGGCTAAGGGAATCCTGGGTCTGTTGCCACAGCCTTTTCGTTCTCCTCAGGTTTCAGATTGTCCCTGACACTAAGCTATCTGAAACACTGAGGGCTGCACACTTACAGAGAGGAAGCTGCAGTGGGAGCGGATGATTCAGTAAGTAAAGGAGTTTACAAAATAAGCCTGATGAGCTGAGTCCATCACCCCAGAAACCATGGAAACGGCCAGGTGAAATGGCAACACTGCTTCAGTAGGATGAGAGACCGAGGCAGAATTACCTAGATGTTCATGGACCAGTGACTACAGTGTGCTCAGTGCAGCAGAGAAACAAGAAAAACCTTGCCTCCAACAAGGTGGAAGTTGACAAATGGCTCACAAAAGTCAACCTCTGCCTACCACATGTGCACACATGCATGCATATAGACACAGATGCATAATTAAATAATTTTTAAGAAAGGAAGATGAGCAAAGATAAAGGAACACACAAGCAATCATGCCTACAAAGTATAAAACCTATTTTCTTTTAAGTTAAGAAAATGTTTTGAATAAATTATCTCATTTCTTCTCACTTGCAGTTGGTATTGCTGTTGTCATTTTACAGGTGTTAACATAGAGGTCCAAACAAGCAATGTTTTACATCCCCTGTCATAGCTATAGGTGGAATTGTGTGGAATTGCTACCACTCAGTCATTCTTTTTATCTGAAGACCCTTTGCAGTTCCCATGACACATATTAATAGGAAGAGCAGAGTCAAGCTATAATGATATTTGATTGTCTCAAGAACAGATGTTCCCAAACATCATATAGTCTCTTCTATGACCTTTGTCCATTTTAACATTTATATTTCCTTCCAGTATAGATCTGCTTCTATGTCTGCTTCCTTGACTGACATGTGACTTAATTAATAGCAGTACAGAGCTGTCCATCACTGGTCTCTGAAGCTCTGCTAGTCCAAGGCTAACCCAAGGCCTATTATCACATTCAACTCATCTCTATTGAAAGAAAAAAAGAACAAGTCATTTGTAAATAAATTAAGTGACAAGTCTCTGGGACAATTGGCAGTCCCTCTGATATATTCCTGGTGCCAATTAAGGCACCTGGACCATATCTCAAATAGATAATGACTAGCCAGTGCTGAAATTTAGAACCTCAGCGTTCAGAAGAGTCTTGTCAGTTCAAGTTTTATTTCTAGGTTTTTTCACCCAGAGTGTGCTGGACTCACTCAAGGGAGGGGGTCAGATGTTCTTGGAAAACAAATCCACACTAAAGGTTGCTTCCTGGCTCAGCTCTTCCTGACACATTCCAAGAAAGAATTCATGGGTGTTGGGAGGGACAAGAAGTGAGGAATTTGTAGACGAGTTTCAAAGCCTGTGTTAGCAGCCCCATGCTTGACTGGTCGTGCACAATAAACTTCTCTCCCCTGTAGGCCAGAAGAAAATTTTTCTGTAAGTCATCAAACTGATGTGGAAGCAAATTGTACCTGCATTTAAAAAATATGGAAGCATCATTGTCTATCCAAGTCAAGGATATTCCATGTATATACCTAAGTCAAAAACACATTTCATGAGCTACTAATCATAATGACACCAGTAACTAATTCAGAAGTGTGTCTCCAATCACATAAGGCTATCCAGATAAGGATGATACATGTCTAAAACTGAAATCATGTATTATTTATTCTCCAGCTGTGACCATGGAAAATATTCAACGATTAACTCCTCTATCTCACAATGATCTTCAGCCTGTAGAGAGATATCTAAAAATAACCCTTAATTAATCTCATGCTGCTTCTTAAAGCTCAAAATCTCCATGTTCGATATAAGCATTCTTGTCATAAACTCTGCTATCCATCAGGTACAACAGCACTTGTTTCTTTGGAGACATTAAGACAACCCCACACCTGGGTTCCTGAAATTGATATGTGGAAATCCTGCCCCATTTAATGTTGGCTTTCACAGCTATGAGTAAAGAAGCACAAGTCATCAGCCTCCTTCAACATATGATCCAGGCCCTTTATTACTAGTCACTTCCCATAAATATAAGAGTCTAGGAGGCTGGAGAGATGATGGCAGCATTAACAGCACTTGCTGCACTTCCAGGTGACCTAGCTGTGGTTCCCAGCACCCACATGGCACCTTATAACCATCTACAACTTGAGTTGTAAGAGTTACAACTCCCTCTTCTGGCCTTGATGGTCATCAGGCATTCATGCAGTATACTGATGTACATGGAGGTAAACACTCATACATATAATAAATGTTTTCAGTGATAATCATCTATCTGTGTTTTTAGGGTCTTTGTAGGTTAATTTGTCCTTCCTGAAATTATGAAAGCACATATCTGAACTTGATCCCCCATATCTAACCTAAATCTCTCAAACTACAATCTCAACTCATTTCCCCAAAGCCTACCTTCAAAGGAGACATAAACCAGTCAGTTGTTGGTATGCAGAACATTGTGCATTGCTAACATCATTATTTCTCTCCATTTCTAATCCCTTGACCACATATTTCTACTTCTAACAAATTGATCTTCACAAGGCATACTTTCTCACACACCAATGATTTCTACAGCTTTTCTGATCTAGGTCCAAGTTGCCACTGAATTTGGACTGGATTCCACTAAGAGGCAAGTTTTGGCTTAAGCAAAAGGAATTATTGGCATAGATTCTTGCTAGGTTGTGATCCCAAGAGTGGAATAGAGTGACAGAATGACATGTCCTCTTGCTTAAGTGTTTATAATGGGCCAGACAACATACTCAAGCTCTAGTACAGAGATCTCTAATCTTTAATCCCCTCTGGGGTGTGTGTGTGTGTGTGTGTGTGTGTGTGTGTGTGTGTGTGTGTGTTGCTGTTGCTGCTGCTGCAGAAGAAGAAGCCAGGAGTCTCTCTCAAGTGCCTTTCCCCAGTCAATTTCCTCAGGAGCTCTGGAACCTGCCGATTAGGCAGGGTCTCAGGGATCTATAAAGATGTGCCCCAGCCCAGCTCTGGGGATCAAATTCAAGTCCCTGTTCTTTCATGACAAGCACTTCACTGAAATCATTTTGACCCCTATTTTATAAATGAGAGCTTAGATATGTTGTCTACAATACTAGAGCCGTCATTGAGCTTTCCCAAATTACAGAAGCATCCCCATCCTCCCAATCCTCAGAGCACCGTGAGCTGATGTGAAAGGCACCCCCAAAGACACTATTCCTCTGCTACACAATGAAACAGCCTCCTTTTCCCCACATTATCCTTAAGTCTTAATTTGGGGCCTCAATCAACAGCTCAGGCATATGCCTTAAAGCAAGAAAACCACAGGTAACTTTATGTCAAGCATAGGCTTTTCACCTATGTATGTGAATCATTATTTTTTAAGTCTTAAAATCAGCCTGAGTTTAGCTAGGCACTCATATTTTCAGCCAGTAATTCCTCAACTACCTTTGACAATTCCCCTTTCCTATCTCCTGTAGCAGCCAAACTACTTGAAGATATCTTTCTCCACTCTTTGTCTCCTATAGTTCCTACTACTTAAGTCTCCTCCTTTCCAGTAATTCACAGGCTGTCATCCCTTGGACACTTCCTTTGCTTTTCACAGCCATAAGCAATTTACTCCTATACCCAGGAAACAAACCATCGACATTGTTGGTGTTCTTTGTTTCCTAAGCACTGAAGGAACCATGCCATTTTCTCCTTAGTCCTGCTGCTAAGTCTGAAAAGGATAGACACTTAGTCGTCTATTTCTTACCAACCGCAGAACTTGGGTTGCTAGAGAAAGTCAGTATAAATCCAGTCAGTACTGGTCAGTCTGAAGCCCATGATGCTTGGGGACACTTGATTCAGAAGTACTCTGTCAAGCTCTTCTAAAGATGAGACTGTGGGGTGTTCTGGGAAGGTAAATTGAGGAGATGGGGATCTCAGGTACACAGAAGGCATGCTATGGAAGAGCCATGTGACTAGGAAGAAAGAGTTAGGATTAAAACCTCATTTTTCCTCTGAGTTCTTTGCCTTACCCTAGGTTTCCCATGACAGAAAGAAACAGCACTGCTTACCTTAGCTTGGAGACTCAGTAATTCTATCCAAGAGTCACTGAACATCTCCCAGGGCTACAAGCCTTCACAGCCCCATAAAAATTCTCTCAGAAGGCATGACTAGTCAATACTGAGAGGCAATGAATGGCTTCTAATAACACTCTCATTACATCAGCCTTTTCGCCCTGCCGTTGGCCATGATTTTCAGTGTAAAAAGTGAAATAAGGGTGGGATTAAATAATTTACCCAAGTGCCTAGAGCTAAAGGGGAGATGTGCCCGCATTATACTAACATTTTCTCTTGTTTTTCTATTCTCTACTGTCTCCTTAAATTTCCAAAAGTTGAATAATGACTAACATTCCTTCAAAATTACAAGATTCTTCTAGAGGACATAAAAGCTTCAGACACATGAGACGTTAAACAAGTTTACCTGGAATTGTAGTCACTCCACAGCATGCATTAGTGGCAGACAGAAATAACTATTGTTTTCCTTTATTTATAGATCGTTCTTCCAAGAAGATTGGGGACTTCCAACTGTATTCTATTAAGTACATCTAAATATCAAATTCTATAGGAAGTTAAGAATCCTATAAATCTAAAGACACTTAGACAATCCAAACTTCACCATGGGGGCCATGACCTGGCTATTGCCAGGCATCTTTCTAGCTTTGCTTGCCCTCACTTCTGAAGGTGGGGTCCTCAAGAAAGTCATCCGGCACAAGCGACAGAGTGGAGTGAACATGACCCTGCCAGAGGAGAATCAGCCAGTGGTGTTCAACCACGTCTACAACATCAAGTTGCCCATGGGCTCTCAGTGTTCAGTGGACCTGGAGTCAGTGAATGGGGAGAAAGACCTGACCCCCACGTCAGAGTCCAGTGGAAGTTTCCAGGAACACACAGTGGATGGAGAAAATCAGATTGTATTCACACACCGCATCAACATCCCCCGCCGGGCCTGTGGCTGTGCTGCAGCTCCTGATGTGAAGGAGCTCCTGAGCAGGCTGGAGGAGCTAGAGATGCTGGTATCTTCTCTAAGGGAGCAGTGCACCATGGGAACTGGCTGTTGTCTCCAACCTGCAGAAGGTAAAAGCTGGGGTTGATTGCCTCTGTTTCTGTGCAAATGGGGGGGATATAGATGAGCAGAAAAGGATCTATGAGTGGTTTCTAATGCTGGTTTCCTGAGAAACTAGACAGTCAAGGTGTTCATTAAAAAAACTGAGGTCAAGTAAATGCGGAGAGTGCAACCATTCTTCTTCTGTCCTTCAAAGGGTTATGGTAATCATAGTTCTGCGTCAATTTTCCAGCTCTGGAAAAAATCTGCTTCTTAAAACCTTATTTTACTTTAATTGTATCTTTTAGGTTTAATGGTCTGGAGAGTTGGCTCAGCAGTTAGGAGTATTTTCTCTCCAAGAGGAACTAGGTTCTATTTCCATCACCTACACAGACACTCACAACATCTGTAACTCCACTCCCAGGGTGTCAACATCTTTATCTAACCTCAACATACACCAGGTACTCAAGTTGTACATGCACATGCATGCAGAAAAAGCACTCTCTACATACAAAATAATAAAATGAATAAATCTTGATTTTCAAGGATTTATTTATTTTACTATTTTGTGTGCACATATGTGTGCATTTACAGGTATGCACTCTTGTAAATGTGCATTAAGGCCAGAAGAGGGTGTTGGAAACCCTTTTCTATCACTCCCTGACTATTCCTTTGAGTCAGCATCTTTCCTTGAACCTAGGGCTCTCATTTTCTTAGGTAAGCTACAAACCAACAAGCCCCAGTGCTTTCCTGTCTCTACAGAGAGAGATGAGATTATAGGCATATATAAGACACACAGCTCTTAGGCACTGGGATCTGAACACTGCTCCTTATGATTACATAGTAAGCACTCTTAAACATTGAGCCATTATCTCTTCAGTGCCTACTTTAATTACATCTTAGTCAAACATGTTTGACCGTGAAATCTAATTCTTAGTTACCCTAAAATGTCCGAGAGAACACAACATTCCTTCTCCCAAGGGCACTCTCTCCAAGAGACTGCTGTAGCCTTGTTAAATAGCAAAGCAAAGGATGCTAAGGGGGTGAGGTTCTCAGGGTCCCGCTGAGTTAGGTCTTAAAGAATCTTCCACCACACTGTGTTCTTACAAATGCATGTTTCTACCTGGGTGGGGCTGAGTCTGCACTCATCAGAAGACAGTGCTAGAAGGTGATAGGACACAATGTGACGTGAAGGTGGTCTGGTCAAGGCTCGTATATGCACGAGACACTGAGAATAAGAGTTAGCATCCCTCTGTAAATGTAAGAACTGGAATTTTAAAAGTTGACCAGCTCTCACAGGATAACTCGATGATAAAGAAGGACAGAGACTTTGGATATGCCTGGTTACCTTCACTTTCCTTGAGGGATATCCTGGGCCATTGTGCACCCATCCCAGGAGTTCTGCTGCTTTGGAGTTACATTATCTCCATTTCCCAGGGTCCATAGAACTACAGAAGCTTTAACTTCAAGTCAGAAATGAGCATCTGTTTCTACCACTTAGGAAATCCTATCAGAAAGGACCTTGATAATGATTTGAAGAACGGACCTGACCACCATAGGCAAGGAGTGTAGTTGGACTCTAGGCATCTAAGGCAATTTCTACAAATTGGTCTTTAATAATAAACCAATTAATTTTCCAGCTGTGAACTCCCTTGGGGGAAATATAAGCAAGAAGACACAGTAGGTTTCATGAGAGTGTGGTTGAATGTGAATTCCATCTTTTTTTTTCTCCATGCCAGTTGATGCCTAAGGATGCAGCTGAATTTGGGTCAGGGTTTTCCATGTGAGTACCAAAAAACTGCTCTGATGGTACTTAGCTTAATACCTGTTATCTTCACTGCAGGCCGTCTGGACACCAGGCCCTTTTGCAGTGGCCGAGGCAACTTCAGTGCTGAAGGATGTGGCTGTGTTTGTGAGCCAGGCTGGAAAGGCCCCAACTGTTCTGAACCCGAATGTCCTGGAAACTGTAACCTCCGAGGCCAGTGCCTCTATGGACAGTGTGTCTGTGACGAGGGTTTCACTGGTGAAGACTGCAGCCAGCTGGCCTGTCCCAATGACTGCAATGACCAGGGCAGGTGTGTGAATGGCGTCTGTGTGTGCTTTGAAGGCTATGCCGGGGTTGACTGTGGCATGGAAGTCTGCCCAGTGCCCTGCAGTGAGGAGCACGGGATGTGCGTGGATGGTAGGTGTGTGTGCAAGGATGGCTTTGCTGGTGAGGACTGCAACGAGCCGCTGTGTCTCAACAACTGCTACAACCGTGGGCGGTGCGTAGAGAACGAGTGCTTGTGTGACGAGGGCTTCACGGGTGAAGACTGCAGTGAGCTCGTCTGCCCCAATGACTGCTTCGACCGCGGCCGCTGTGTCAACGGCACCTGCTACTGTGAGGAAGGCTTCACGGGCGAAGACTGTGGTGAGCTCACCTGCCCCAACAACTGCCAGGGCCATGGCCAGTGCGAGGAGGGACAGTGTGTTTGCGACGAGGGCTTTGCTGGTGCAGACTGCAGTGAGAAGCGGTGTCCTGCCGATTGTCACCACCGTGGCCGCTGCCTCAATGGGCAGTGTGAGTGTGATGATGGGTTCACGGGGACTGACTGTGGGGATCTGCAGTGTCCCAATGGCTGCAGTGGGCACGGCCACTGTGTCAATGGGCAGTGTGTGTGTGATGAGGGATACACTGGAGAAGACTGCAGCCAGCAGCGGTGCCCCAGTGACTGCCACAACCGGGGACGCTGTGTACAGGGCAAGTGCATATGTGAACAAGGCTTCAAGGGTTTTGACTGTAGTGAGATGAGCTGTCCCAATGACTGCCATGGCCATGGCCGCTGTGTGAATGGCATGTGCATCTGTGATGATGACTACACTGGGGAAGACTGCAGAGACCGTCGCTGTCCCCGGGACTGCAGCCAGCGGGGCCGCTGTGTGGATGGACAATGCATATGTGAGGATGGCTTCACTGGCCCTGACTGTGCTGAGCTCTCCTGCCCCAACGACTGCCATGGCCATGGCCGCTGCGTAAATGGCCAGTGCATCTGCCATGAGGGCTTCACTGGCAAAGACTGCAAAGAGCAAAGGTGCCCCAGTGACTGCCACGGCCAAGGCCGCTGTGAAGACGGCCAGTGCATCTGCCATGAAGGCTTCACAGGTCTGGACTGTGGGCAGCGCTCCTGCCCAGGTGACTGTAATAACCAGGGACAATGTGTTTCAGGCCGCTGCATCTGCAATGAAGGGTACACAGGGGAAGACTGCTCTGAAGGTGAGTATCAGTGCGCTGGCATCAAGTGGTTCTGATGCTGTATACACCTGATGCCTGTCAGACAATATTTGGATTTATCAGCACACCAATTCTTTTTATGCATCCTGTTAGTGTATTTCTGATAAACATATACTCTTTCTCTGACTCCTTGATGGGGTTGTGGCCCATCTCTTAGCACAGGGAAATCTGGGCTCAAAGGCTCAGAGAAGTGGTATTGTTCTCCAAAAGACTCTGAGCTGGTACTTAAACTTGTCTACCTCATCTGTATTGATTCTACCATCCAATGCCCATTGTTAAGTATTGGCTTCCTTTCCTTCTCTGCTTTGAAGGGAAGTGATAAGGGGAACTTATTAATGCAGTCTACTAAAGAATAGTTACTGGTTACTTGGGAACTAGATCTGTCCCTTAAGTTTTCTTGTGTTGCTAGCTTTATCCAAGGTCTGTGAGCATCTCCCAAAAGAAGACTCCAGAAATTAGCACAAGCAGAGTGCTAACACATATAGTATGTGTTGATGAAACATGGGGTAAATGAAAATCCAGCAAAGAACAAAAACACTCATGTTCAATGACAATCTTCTCTGTATTTCTCTCATCCTCGTATCATGACAGAGAACATCTGCCAAACATAGATAGGAATGAATAAATAGTCCTGGTGTCTAGTGTGGCTGAACTGTGCAAATTTAGCAAAGAGATATGAGTTCCAAATCTGATGTGGGCAACTGCAGGAAAACCTTTGGGCCTCACTGCTCACATCGAAGGAACAAAAGAGTCTGGTTAGACAAGCCCTCTAAGACTACTCACAGCAGGCAGGCTGAGATGCTGCTTTCCTGTACCCATGGTCTAAGTCTGAGCTTGGCCTTAGAAAGTGGAAAAGTGGGAGGGAAGCACACTCTCTTGGTCAGCATGAAGACAGTGGACCAATGGATTACAAAGCTACTTCTGATGGTAAACCCATCAGATCTGCAAGCCCAGCCACTACAGAGGCTGAGACAAAAGATCTCAAGTTCAAGAAACAGAGGAGCGGAATTTGCTTATAGAGAAAACAACAAAACTCTTTTAAATATTATTTTAGATTTATTTATTTATTTTATTTTAGGTACATTAGTGTTTATCTTGCATTTATGTGTATGCACCACGTGTGAGCCTGTACCTGCAGGTGTTAAAATAGAGCATCAGATCTCCTGGAGCTGGAGGTTAGGAGCTGTTGTGAGTCACCATTGGGTGCTCCTCTGCAAGAGCAGAAGTACCTAATGTCTCTATCCCATTGATTGATAGAACTCTCAACCTAGAATACACAGGACTCTAGGTCTGAATACCACTAAAAGGAAAGATGAACCAAAGGAGAATTCTGGCCGAGTCTAGAATGTCGGGAGAACATGCTCTAGTAAGAGACAACTTCACGTCTGTATCACAAATAGTAAAAGAAACGTGTTGAGGGAATTAAACCCATAGGGCACTATAGATGTACACTTGACTCCCAATGTCCTTTCTTATCCCTTCCAGTATCCCCTCCCAAAGACCTCATTGTGACAGAAGTAACAGAAGAGACCGTAAACCTGGCATGGGACAATGAGATGCGGGTCACCGAGTACCTCATTATGTATACACCCACCCATGCTGATGGTCTGGAGATGCAATTCCGTGTGCCTGGAGACCAGACTTCCACCACCATCCAGGAGCTTGAGCCAGGAGTGGAATACTTCATCCGTGTGTTCGCCATCTTGGAGAACAAGAGGAGCATCCCTGTCAGTGCCAGGGTTGCCACCTGTGAGTAGGCAAAGGACTCACCTGGCCCTGGCCTGGCTGTGGAGCACTTAGCACACTTTGTTTTTAGTGCTCAATATATGCTAACAAAACTCACCCACTGAGACAGAAGCATTTGTTTATGAGGAAACTTAGACTATATAGTTTATCATCTCATCTCAAGCCCACAGCTTTGACCTGGGCAGTCTTGGAAAAGGGTAGATCTTAGCCATCTCACCACTGTTGTATGGAGTTCTATCAAATTCACTGTCTGTTTCCTGTTGCTCCTGTAACAGTCTAGCATCAGTGTAATGACTTTCATGCCTGAATAGAAATCCATGGCTAGAAACAAGCCCTTACTTGCTTAGTAATGACAGCATTGGCCTCTCCTTCTGACTATACACTGCATGCCGGGAGTCAGGCCAGCAGACTTCACGGAACGCATCACTCAATACTTGGTGCATTCCCAAGGGCACACACAGTTAGTTACCACCTTCTATCAGGAAAAGAAATTATCTCAGTGCTTTGTGTATACCTTGTTCTAGGTCACGATGTTATCAGTTGTCAAGTTAGATGTTGGTCTGTGTCTGTCTGATTCCCTACAACATTGCAAATAGACAATCATAATATTAGTCATAATAGGGACTTTCACATTTTCTTACAGTATATAGTATGCCAGAAGAGCCTTTAAGTAGACCACAGATCTGGTTATCAACCTCAAAGTAACAGCTGTCCATCACAGGTTTAGTGGATCCCTAACTGCATGGCCTTGCCCTTTCTTATGTCCTATTTGTGCTGTTCCTCACAGACTTGCCTGCACCCGAAGGACTAAAATTCAAGTCTATCAAGGAGACATCTGTGGAAGTGGAATGGGATCCTCTAGACATTGCTTTCGAAACGTGGGAGATCATCTTCCGGAATATGGTGAGGGGCTCCATGGAGGAGGAGCATTTGACATAGACGATCTGCAGGATGACATTCATGCCATGCAGCTTCCTTAGCTGCTTATGGGAGGCTGGGCACTATCATTTTGTGTCTTCACATACATATCTTAAAGTGATTTCCCCTGCTGTTAATAAATAAAAAAACCACTTAGGGATGAGAATCCAAGTGAATGTAAATTAAGTCATCTATGGGTGCCATCTTGCAAATCTCTGTTTGGAAGCCCATACAGTATCTCCTCACATGTCGCAAATTTGAGAAGATCTCCCCAAACCCCAAAGAACAGTTAAAGCAAGTTGCTGGTCATAACTTGGGCCCTGTTCCCAATTATCTGTGAGAACACAGACAATCTACCAACTTCTCTGATGCTGACATGTCAAAGGAAGGGTGAGTGGTGACTCCCACTCCGTGCCACTTGACAGGGTGAGTGCAGGTGTGTGCAGGAGGAAGGAATGAACTCAAGGAAGGGTGGGGGAAACTCCCACTCCGTGCCATTTGACAGGATGAGGAAGGGATGAAATCAAGAAGCATCTTTCTTATTTCCATATTCTCAGCATCTAACTTCCCAGTCTGCTGTGAGGCAGAGGAGACACCCAGTGAATGAGTGAAACAAAAAGAAGAAATGAATAAAGCGTGGGGATGAAGGGCTGTCACTGCTTCTGAATGATAGTGCTGTGCTTCCTTCTCTCAGAATAAAGAAGATGAGGGGGAAATTACCAAAAGCTTGAGGCGACCAGAGACCTCTTACCGACAAACTGGCCTTGCTCCTGGGCAAGAATACGAAATATCTCTGCACATTGTGAAAAACAACACCCGAGGCCCTGGCTTGAAGAAAGTGACCACAACCCGTGAGTATCACCTAAGACCTGCGATAGGGCTGTATCTCATTAAGCCTTCTGGCTTACAACATCTGATGCAGCACCTGCATCAGCGAGAATTTGCTTACTAATACAAAGTCCATATGGACAGCCTCAAATGATCATTCTGCAGGTTTGTGATTTGGCATTGGGCTCAGCTGTGTAGGGTTTGTCCTTGACAGGAGTCACTCACGCATCTTTGTGGACTGGGACTGTTGTGTTTAGGATAGCCCTAGTCAAGATAGTCACCTGTAATCCTAGAACTCTGGAGGCTCAAACAGGAGTACTGACATGAGTTCAAGGACATCCTGAGCTCCATGCGGAGGTCCAGGATAGTGTATGCTACAGAGTGAGACATGGTCTCAAAAAAAAAGCAAAGCATAGCAAGATGGTGGTTTCCTGCTCTGTGAAGTGTTGGCCTGTTGGCATAGCTGTGGAATGGACTCCACACTGACATTTCTATCACTCCTGTCAGAGCAGAGACAGAAACACAGGCATCTCCTCTCTGAAGCACCCCAAAATCACATCCGCAGAGACCATAGGTGCAGAAGGAGAAATCACTGAGATTATCACAAGACGTCTCCCACATTATCTCATTTAATGCTAATCCCAAATCTCCCGTGACAAAAGCGAGACCTGTATTCATGGTATAATGTATGAAGAGTAGTGACCAAGCCTTGGAGGACTGAGTCACTTTAACATCATACAGTCCAGACAGTCCTGGTCGTGACTCCAAGCATGGCTGCCTTTAGAACCAGCTTTGATTATACTCTGGCTTTTGCAGATGTTGATTTCATGTCTCAGTAGAAACCTAAATAAAATTTTACTTGAAGGTCTGGAGAGATATTTCAGTCAGAAAAGCAGTGGCTGCACAAGCTGAGTTCAGCCCACAGCAGTGACATAAGAAGCCAGGCATGCAGATAAATAACCCAATCCAGAGCTGAGAGGGGGAGAAAGGAAGAACCCTGTGACCTGCTGGCCAGGCCAAGGCTAGCCAGAGCCCTGTCTCAAAAAGCTACACACACACACACACACACACACACACATTCTTTCACACACACACTCATACGCATTCACATATATACAGCTTACATACACATATATACATACATCCAAACATACATAATCATATATACTCACACTTTCACAAAGTTCACCACTCTCTCTCTCTCTCTCTCTCTCTCTCTCTCTCATACACACACACACACACACACACACACACACACATACACACTTTTACAAATCCACATACACTCATACACAGACTCACAAACACACATTTTCAAACACATACACACACATGCACACATATACACAGCTTTTACTTAGTACTAATATCCTTAAATTCTTGGGGTGAAATAGGATTTAACACAACTAGAGACTTTTATGGGATATAACTGAATTTGGAATTGTTCTAACAGGAAATTTAAAGAAAATAAAAGATAAAGGAATAATAGAGGAAATAGTCCTGCGTTGTTGTTTAGTAAGAAAATATCTTATTTTCTTCAAGAGAACAGATGTGCCAACTCTTTGAGAAATTAACTCTTGTTGGCAGGGGTTGCTGGGAAAGTTAAGTCTGTTGACTAATGGCAAGAAGGAACACTTTGCACTTATGTGCTTACACGTTTTGCATAGCTCAGGGCCAATTCATGAAACCATGTGCTTTGTGAGCAAGTGTTTTCCATCATCCTGACAAGAGCTCTCTGTGGTAGGTAGGAGGCAGGTACTGACAGGAAAGGAAACCATCAGATCAGCAACAAGGCAGCGGGAAGATCAAGAAAATGCTTATCCATTCTAGGGAAAGCATACTGAAGAGACAAATGGCTTTTCTTTTACCTACCTTTTGCTCTTTAATTCAAATTTGAGGCTTGGTTGCTTTATATTCTGCTTATTAAGGACAAATGCCCAGCCTTTGAAGTTCTAGAACATGTATATACCAACATTGATGAATACACACTTTCTTGTTCCTTTTGCATAAGTTCCTAATATTTTTCCAGAAATTAAAGAACCTTAACTTTTTGTTGCAAAACATGTTTGATTCTTTCTCTCTGATTTATTGCGATCTTTCTTGCCACGTAAATGCTGATGAGATCCATTGTCCTGTGAAAGTGAAGGGTGTGGTGGGCCTGAGTTTAAATTCCTTCTCACCGTTCTCTATCACTTTAAAATATCCCAGCTCTTTAAGTCTTGGGTACAACATCTGGAAAAATGGGTTCATAGCATCTTTCTCATGAAGTTGTCACAAGAATGAGGCACAGATGACACAGCTCCATGCAACATGACTGGTACACAGTGATGTCAGTCTTTGTTGTCAGTATCCTTAGCCACAACCTAACCTCCTTAGCAGTTTATGTGGCTTTGCGACTGACAACTAAAAGGCAAGGCAGTGTCACCGCCCATGTATAGCATCATTTTCATGATTTGTGGACTCATTAGCCAGTAGCTGAAACATAACCAGTTAGACTTCAGAACTGAACCACGAAGCATCCTCATCATCTATCAGACTCCGGTACTCTTCCCATACTCTGCATGAGTGCCAACTGCCTCTGTTCAAAAGTGCTCATTAGATGGATGCTCAAAACATAGACTAAACTACTTGTAAAAAATAAAAGACCCACATTAAATGACCAAGATGGCCTGAGGATCACAAAGGCCAAACATCATTTTCTGAATGAATGTATGACCCAATCTAAATGTATCCAAACTGTAAAAGCGTCTATAACAAGCTAGTGAGATAAGTGTTCTATTGCAAAGCTTTCTCAGGGAAGTAGCAGCTACAAGTAGGGAGGATATATACACCTGGTTACAACAGAGATAATGAGGCTCCTGGCTAGGCTGTAATTTATAAGACACATTAAAGAGGATGGCCAGGAAGGGTTTAGAGGAGGAGAGCAGTCTCGGGAGATGAAGCAAAGGACCAGGGTTGGGGGTACATGCAGGTGAGGAAGCATGGAATCAAGGTTGATGAGGTAGGAAATGAGTTTAACAGGACCACACAGGACACCCAGGATGAGAAGACAAAAATGGGCAAGGCTTAAAATAACAATGACTCCTGCCCTTGTTCTTTTGTCAAAAACAACTTTAAGGCTGGCAAAGTGGCCCAATTAGGGCCTGAGAACTTGAATTCAACCTGCACATCCCATATATTGGAAGGAAAGAACCAAGCCCCAGCAGTTGTCCTCTGAACTCTACAAGTGTGCTATGTATGTGCATGCGACACACACACAGAGACAAATCAATGCAACAAAACATTTTAAACCCACCAGGACATCCATTGTCTCATGTCTCTGCTCCATAAACCTAACAGAAAAGTTGTCTATCATCCTGGAAAGTTTTGTATAATAACTCAGACATAGCTGAGGAGAAAGCTCAGTTGGTAAAGTCTGTACCTTGCAAACAGGAGGACTTGGCTTCTCATTAAAGAGCTGGATTTGATGGTGTCCTCTTGCAATACCAGTTCTGAAATGCAAGGACCTAGAGATAGGTGGATCCCTGGAGCTCGCTAGCTTACTTGGTGAGTTTCAGCCCATGAAACACTAGGCCTCAAGAAAATAGGTGGGCATCCCTGAGGAATGACACTTGAGAGTGTCCTCTGGCTTCTGTATATACACATACACACTCTCTCTCTCTCTCTCTCTCTCTCTCTCTCTCTCTCTCTCTCTCTCTCTCTCTCACACACACACACACACACACACACACACACACACACACACACACACACGTTCCCTCAGTTCATGAGAACAGTAGCTGCTAACAGCAATGGTAATGGCAGGCAAAGGAAGGACTTCCATCATGGAACTGCTGTGTGCCAGGCACCATTCTAGATGCTTTACAGGCTTCATCTCTATTTGTGAAACAAACACAAAAGTCCTCAGAATAGATATCATGGTCCCTCCGTGTGCCTTGTCAGACAGAAAGACTCACAAGGGCAAAAGAAAGTAAGGACTCATTATGAACCAAATGTCTTCCATGGTCTGTGGCAAAGCACTCCCCACCCCTGCTCCTGGCCTTGACCTCTGAAGCTACTCTTCCCCCTGTTGGTCACAGGCCTGGATGCCCCCAGCCAGATGGAGGTGAGAGACGTCACAGACACCACAGCCCTGGTCACCTGGTTCAAGCCTCTGGCTGAGATCGATGGCATCGAGCTCTCCTATGGCATCAAGGACGTGCCCGGAGACCGCACCACCATCGACCTCACACACGAAGAAAACCAGTATTCCATTGGGAACCTGAGGCCTGACACAGAGTACGAGGTGTCCCTTGTCTCCCGCAGGGTGGACATGGCAAGCAACCCTGCCAAGGAGACCTTCACCACAGGTGAGGCCTGCCCCACATGTCAGGTGCAGAAAAAGCAGGACACCAGCACAGAGAGTCCTGCCCCCTCTACCTGTGAGTCCTCTGGGCTCATGTGACACTGAGGACAGTCAGAACAGCCTTTCCACCTCTGTAATTGGTAACTTTTTTTCAAAAAAGGCTTAAATAACCTTCCAAAACAGACCTAAGCACACATGTACATGTGTACATGTATGAGAGGGAGCAAGAAGGGAGTGAGAAGGAGAGAAGAGAAAAGAGGGACGGGCTGGTCTGATACCCCGGACAAATTCCTAGTTAAAATGTAGTGGCTTGGTGGGTAAAGGCATTTGCCTGGCACCTTAGCAAATGGCATTACTTCAAAGGTGTCCATCCCATACATGCCTTCCAGGAGTTTAGTAAGAACCAGTGGGCATCTCTAAGTTATTAAGAATCCACTAGGTCAACAGAACAGTTCTCACACTCACAGTCTTATTTTGGGAGCTTTCTGTTCTTCCGACACAAAAAATGAAAAAAAAATGTAGCTGACAAATCATTAAGAAAGGAGCCACACCTGTGTTCTTTGTTTACTTCGTGTATAAGCTACCAAGGCAGGGACTGTGGAGAATTCTGCCTTTTCCATCCATGGGCAGGCACCTTTTGAATCTCTGGTAGAAATGTCAAAGCTACTGTCCTGGGGCCTGGTGTAATGCCAAGCTTCCTTTCTCTTCCCACACAGGCCTGGATGCACCCAAGAACCTTCGCCGCGTCTCCCAGACAGAAAACAGCATCACCTTGGAGTGGAGGAATGTCAAGGCAGACATCAACAATTACAGAATTAAGTATGCACCTATCTCAGGAGGTGACCATGCTGAGGTTGATGTTCCCAAGAGCCAGCAAGCCACAACCAAAACCACACTTACAGGTGAGCTCTGACAGAAGAACAGGAGCCAGCGGCCAGGTGTCCCTATTTTTCAACCTGCCAAAGAGTAGGAGAAAAGACCTGCTGCCGTAAACATTTCAAATTAGTTTGCAACAGATGATGGGTGTATAGGAGTCAGAGTGACCAGGGTCCAGCCTGGGTCACTCTTACAGCTCCCTGAGACCATGCCCTCTTCTAGAATGATCCCTACCTACACATTCTCTTTCAGGTCTGAGGCCAGGGACTGAATATGGCATTGGAGTTTCTGCTGTGAAGGGAGACAAGGAGAGTGACCCGGCAACCATCAATGCAGCCACAGGTGCGTCCATGGGAGCCCCACCATTGCTGAGGTAGATGGAGCAGGCAAGCCAGGCCTGCTGAGAGAAGTGGGTTTATAAAACATAGGAAGTCAGAGGAGAAAGGGGTCTCTCGAACCACAGACCCAAAGGGAACATCATAACACAACTCTCTAGAGAGGGAAGAGAACAAAGGAATTTGAAAGAAAAATTGGAATCAGACCTTATAAAAGGTGTAAATTTTTATTTTGTCAATCTACCCTTTCAAAATAGCTAGTTGAATTGGTACAAATATGAGGTTTACCTTTAGCAACTGAGAAAGCACCTCTACCAGGCCAATATTCCAATACCCATATAGACAGTGCAGCCCCCGGATCTCATTATATCCTATAGTGCAGCCTTGGATAAAGACCAACAAGGGCTAAAGGATGTGGAATCGCTGCTTCTTTCCTAAAGTGTTTTTTTTTTCTGAAAAATCTATATTTTGCATACACTGTGTATGTGCATATATGTGTGTGTGCACTCATATTCATGCACATATATGTGGACGCGTGTATTAGTTCTGGGCATCTCATCACATGTAGGCTTGCAAAGGCATGGACAACAGAGACTCAGAAACACTGCATTGCATCCTGAGTACCCATGTTGGAATATCTCACAATGGCCATTTCCCTCTTGCCCTTTCTGCATAACCCTGAGAATTCTATTAGCACTCTCCATCACATCTGTAATTTCACCATTTCACAGACTTAAATAAGTGGAATGGGGCCAGAGAGATGATTCAGTCTTTAAAGGCGAGGCTAGCAACCAAAAACATAAGTCGGATGCATCCGCCCACCTGGGCTACAGCAACAAAATGCCTTAGACCAGGTAGCTTTATAAAGAGAAAGATCTCTTTCTCACAGTCATGGTGCTGACAAGTAAGGTTAAAAGGGCTAGAAAATCAGTGCCTATTGAGGGCTGTCTGTCTTGTCCATTGAGATGTCTGTCTTGACTCTCTCTTCAAGTGACAGAAGGGTCTGGGGTCATTCTGAGTCTCTGTAGTTAGGCCACTGAACCTTACCATGGTGCCTGATGACCCTCACTTCTGAATAGCATTCTTTTGGGCATTAGGTTTCAATACATTGGTTTTAAGTGTCATATTTTTTTGTCCTTTAGTATTCTTGAGACCAACTTTCTGTCTCTTAGAAGTGCTTTGTTAAGTAGCATTTCATAATTTAGATAAACCACTACATTTTAATTTTCCCGCAAATCCCAAAAGGTAGTGTGCAATGAATGCATCTGTCTATCAAACACCAGACAGGCAACTGTCCCCAGTCTAAAGCAGATCCCTCCTGATTCTCTCTCCAGAAATTGATGCACCCAAGGACTTGCAGGTGTCTGAAACCTCACAGGACAGTCTGACTCTATTCTGGAAGACACCACTGGCTAAGTTTGATAGATACCGCCTCAACTACAGCCTCCCTACAGGCCAGTCAAAAGAGGTCCAGTTTCCAAAGGATGCCACCTCTCATGTCCTGACAGATCTGGAGCCAGGGCAAGAATACACTTTCCTTCTCACTGCCGAGAAGGGCAGACACAAGAGCAAGCCTGCGCATGTGAAGGCATCCACGGGTAGGTCATCCTGAGCTTCCCCAAGTCATCTGCTGACTTTGGGTGGCAGAGCTTTGCATCGTCAGAAGGTCTGAATGAGATGCCCAGGGGAGAAACATGCTCCTTTCTATCCTCATGAAGCCCTCTCTGCCACACAGAAAGGGCAGCTTCCTTGTCTTTTTTGAGGATTGACTTTTCCTCCTCCTGTCAGTCAGCCGAACCAAGTTCCCTGACCACGAAATGCTGATTGTTAAGTATTTCTCGTGGGGAAATGCTAAGCATAGAGAGCAGTGTTTGCCTTGTTCCTGGTGCTTTTTTTCTTTTTAAAGGATGGTGTGCTCTATGGAACTCTTTAAATCCCTTAGCTCTCTTCCTTAAGCTAACGACAACTTTACTTTTTCTTTTCATTACCTGAAAGATGCCTGGGATGTTGGGATTCATTATTTGGATTTCTTCCTTGGAGTGTTTTTATTACAGGTCTCTTGCTTTCCTCAAGGTGGCCCAGGAGAGTCATACTTGTCCCCAGGCCACCTCAGCACCTTCTCACCTTCCCTTTGTTTCCAGTCATGAAGAGCTTCCTGGCTCTCCCAGGCTAATCCAGGTACCTTCCAACTGTTTTAGCCTCCCCACCAATCTTCCTTCCTGTCACATTTCTTCAGGAACTGAGCTGAAGAGATAATCTGGCAGAAAAATAATTTTTGTTATATGAAAAATGACACATTCAATTTGAGCCATTAAGTTCTCAAGATTCTTTAAGATTTGGCAAGTGCTAGTCTTAGCTTCCATTTTCATTAACAAGCAGATATTAGGCAACAGCTGCATACAATCCACTCTTCGGGTGCTAGAGAAAACGTGTGTCACATGGCCATCTGTTCCCTTACCTTTCATTAGTCTTCCCTTGCAAGCACCCCTGACAGTATTAGCCTCTCACGGCTCAGTTGATCAAAGGTAGGGAAGCAGAATTAAAAACAGATGAATCTCAAAGCCCAACTTTAGTAATTCAGCTTCACATGTCGTATTATAATGTTCCAAGTGGTCTAAAAATGAATCAGAAATATAAGAAGGAAGAAAATGTTCTTCTCCTTCCTCCCTTCCCCTCTTCTCTACTCTCTCTTCTTTCCCAGAGTCATCATTTCAACCCCCAGAAGGGAACTCCAATCCTGCATCTTTTGGAGTCAAAGGTAGACACTGCAGGATAGTTGTTATCTATGGATGTTGTGAGAAAGCAGAGGATTAGTGGCCCTCATGTGTTTACTCCAAGGAGTCCCCATGTTCCAGTCCTCGCAGTGGCCACGGGCAGGCCTCTTCCATGATGTAGCATCATATTGAAAATATGGTTAATCTTTCTATCTTTCTACACATAGTACCACCTGCATGGCTAGCTTGCTCCAAAAAAAAATCAAAATATCAAAGAAGCTTTCCATGGGCTGGGTGGCACTTCAGAGACTGGCCTCTCAGACCTAGCTGCCAAGTATGTCCTTGGCCATCACATGACAATCACCTTGTATGTCCACTGAACCTGCCTCCACTTCCACTTTCAAGCCTTTGAACCTTTTGTTATACTGGTCTCCAGTTTTCCACACAGCATTCTCCCTAGTCTCATTGACTTCAAGTGTTATTGGAAACAAAGGCATCCTCTGAACCCTCTGTGAAAGTCCCCACCCTGGTCTACGCCTGCTGCCGCTCCAAGATTCCTTGGATACCTACTGACTTGAGAGTGGGCATTATTCATATTCACCTCATTGTCCCTGACCTCCTCCTCCCCATGACCAGAATGTAGGGAAAGTCTCCTTTGTCTGCTGTTGCCTGCAGTGCCTGGAACACATCCAAAGCCAGAGTTAGTGCCACGAATATGTGCAGCGATCTAGCAGCCCTGGAGCCAGCATCATCACGTTTGGTTGTCTTCTTTTTGTCCTTCTCTGCTTTGGCAGCTGTTTAACACACTTCAGGACAAAGGAGCAGGGTAGTCCTTCTTTTGGAATTCTTTAAGCCTGTTTAATAGGAATGTTACAAAGAGAGGATGAAACAAACGAGGGAGGAAGAGAAGCAGAGAGATCATAGGAAGGTGGGGTAAGGTGAAAGGCAATGCTCCCTTTCAGCATGGAGGAAAGCCAGTGTGTGCTAGCCATAGTCTCTTGTCTGTCTCCCTCCTCTCAACTCTCCCATCTTCTCATCTCTTCTCTCAGTTTTTCCTCTTTTCTTTCTTCTTTCACATTCTCATTAACTAAACTCTGCCTAAAGCCAAGGCTATGAATTCATTGTGAGCAGTAAGAGACACAAAGAAAGACAATAGGCAGAAGCCAAGGCCATGAAGCATATTTCCTCAACAATCTACAACTCACTACTGACACCTCAGTGACTCACATGAAGTTGAGAGACAGAAAGCTGAAGTTTTGTTCCAAACCAAAGCTTCAGGTACGGTATTAGAGAACATTTTGCTTTGATTTACCATTTTGATAGTCTATGGATCAAACTGAAGTTTATTCAAATATTTATTCTATCAATGCATATTTATACTGATTGCATGCAGATTCCAATAGAATAGGTGCATTCAGGAGAGAAAGGTTCTAGAAACAGTACACTGTGATGAGAAAGATGCAACCCAGACTCAAAGGATGTAGTTCTACTGTTGCAGACATAGGGAAGAGGGGAGAGGCAGGTGAAAGTTTCTGCACCCCAATAAACCTCTCCGCTGACACAATAATCCAAATCAGACCAAATCAAACCAAAATGCAAAAAGCCCAGATTTAATTGATACCAACGCTCCTGGGTGGCCTTCCAACCCCCCAGAGAGATGCTGGGGAAGGAAGACCAGAAAACCACGAGTTTGTTCTCTGGGGGGGCAGTTTAAATACCCTGTGGGAGTGGTCTTGAGCATTTCTGGGGAGGGGTCATCATTTGGCAGGCTTTCTCAAGGTGGATTCTGGACTGAGGCAACTCCCATGGGAGGGGGTTTGGAATGGAACTTTCACCCAAACATTCCAGACTCTTTGGATATATGGATGCCAGGGGCTAGGATGACGCTTCTACCCAAACATCAGGTCCCCATAACCCACCTGCCAAAGGGGACAAAGAGGTCAGAGTAATCTCAGAAAAGGTGCCCTTGGGCTGAGTCCTCAAAGAACAAAAAGAGGGGAGAGTGGGGAGGGGGCAGTCTCATTTCCAGAAGGTTGAACAAAATCTATGAAACTCAGAGTCATGGGATACTTCGTTGTCATGAAACAAGCATGGTCCTGCTGTGTGCCCAAGTGAAAACCAGTGGGCCCTGAGGCTTGAGGCTGCATGGGGACAGCTATAGACTGTGGATGCCCCATGCCTTTGGCTGCATTCCTGGTAGTTACTGAGAATTACCAGAAAGCTCCAAGGCAGTTATATTTATATATTTATACTTTATATTTCAAGTATGTTATCTCTAGAAAATGAGTTTGGAACATTTGAAGCCTTGTGGTGGTCTTCAGACTTACATTTAACCTTCTTGCTGTGGGAGAATCATTCCCTCACACATACAAAGAGCAAGTAGGCTGCCAGCCTGTGGTCACCACCGTCTATACAACAGTGGGAATCTGAAGAGATGGCCAGGGATTCCTCACTGCAGCTGCTCAGCCCACCCTGAACACAGATGACACTGATTTTCTAGCCCCACTGACATTGCTCAGAGGGTAGATTCCGAAGCACAGCTGTGAGAGGACAACAGCCTTTTCATCATGAGATGCCAGGAAAGCTGGGGTGCAAGTAGGCAATGGGAACCCTTGGCTGAACAAGTAGGCTGCAGTGAGCCCACAAGTGCATCATTCATATTGGAAATGAAGAGTCAGCACTCACATACAGCTTCCAGGTTCCCACTTCAACTGTTGCTGCTGCATCTTTATTCAAGGCACCCCCCCACACCCTTCTCCCACACTGTAACTCCTCTGTCATTCACACAAGTTTATTAGCGGAAGTTTAGGCTTTTACTTATCTGAGCATGTGTTTGATGGCCAGATGAGAGGGGTGGCCTACCAACAGTATCCAGTGTAGATGTGATCACACACCACTCAGATGTAACAAGTCATAGGTCTATCTTGATACACCTATAAAAAGAAGGAGATAGGTGGAGGAATAGGTAGCCACTAGAGCTCTATTTCTAACACAAAAATTTGAATTTTATTTGACTTCTGTGCATTACGGAATATCATTCTTTGGATTTTTTTTTTTAACAAATGATTTCCAAATGTAAAAGCTGGCATCAGGCATCAGGCCAGATGTGGCCACTAGTTTGGCGTCAGGCCAGATGTGGCCACTAGTTTGTCCTAGTTCATGTGCCCATGTTCTAGGCCAAAATACATTTAAAAGAGAAATTTGAAGCACTGCAACTTTGGTAATATAGGATAACTCAGAAAAACTCAACAAAAGAGATTCTAGAACAGCAATGGGTGTTTCTTGCTGACTGAATGACCTCTGTCAGTTTACAGGCTATCTTTTTCAAGTCAAAAGGCTGTTTTTGTGGTCATGCAGGACTCATTTGAAATCAGCAGCTACGTAAACAGAAAAAATGGCTTGCTTTTTCAAAGGAGCCGAGGCAGTTCCTACCCTCCCATTTTCAGGATCCATTGCCAGAAAAATCTTTGTCTGTAGGTCATGCAGAGTCCACGCAAACTCAGTGCAGGCAAATGACCCCTGTAAGGCAGATTCGGACTAGGGAGACTGCCGCGTCTCTGTGTTCTGGAGACAAAGATGGTGAATCAAATTATAACAGAACCTAATAAATTGCTTCTCCCAGGTCCCAAGCAATAAGGAGCAACCTTCCAAAAGTGTATCATCTGCCTCAATTCAGCGGTAGCAGTGGTATTAACTTATCTCTACTCTCCATTCGAGTGGTTTATAAAAACTGATCTGAACTCCAGAAACTAAAAAGTCAAAACTAAACTGCAGCAGATGTTTCAGGAGAGGTCAAGACAGCACAAGGAGAAGCCTAAGCAAACCTAAGCAGACACAAAATTCAAAGTGCTGGACAAAGACCCAAGAGTAGCTGAGGCTAACTCATTGTAATAAAAACTACTTTGCCAAGTGAAAACTGAGGTGTAGAGTCTAGCACACAACTGCCTAGAGTTTTCTCTAGGGCATTTGTCAATAGGAAAGTGTATTTCCAAAAGAAAACTCAACTACGTACAAAGGTAAAGTCAGTACTGAACTAACCTATTTATTGCGTTTGATGGGGACAGCACCACCGGGCATACAGTGGCAGCAGCTTGGCACAGACTCTATCAGCTTTGGCCAGTGGGTTTTTTGGGTTCTGGAAAGGCAAGCATTTGAAGAATAGTATAATTGACCTTGTCTCTGTCACTGTTCAGAACAAGCACCTTCCCTGCAAAATCTCACCGTGACTGAGACCGGCTGGGATGCCCTCAGACTCAACTGGACAACAGATGACCTGGCCTATGAGTACTTTGTCATTCAGGTGCAGGAAGCCAACAAGGTGGAGGCTACTCACAACTTCACAGTGCTTGGCAACCTCCGGGCTGCAGACGTCCCGGGTCTCAAGCCTGCCACTCCTTATAGAGTCTCCATCTATGGGGTAGCCCAGGGCTCTAAAACACCAGTGCTCTCTGCTGAGGCCTCCACAGGTACTTTCTACCTTTATCCCTAAAACTTCTGTTTTTCCCAACAGGAAACTGACCAAGGATAATCATACACCATGAAATTGGAGTGGCCTTGCCAGCCACAAGCTATAGTGTTATGGGGTCTGATGCTGGAGAGCCATGTCATCAAGTAACACAGTTCCAAGACCACCTTAACATTTCACATAAGCAACACATTGCTGCTGTATGGAGTTCACTGTCTGGGACAATCCACATGAACCAAGCATGTTGACCCTACATTAGGGATGATTAAGTGCTTCAGTCAAAAAAAAAAAATTAGCCACAGAATTGATTCCTGAATCCCCTGAAATTTAGGACTGTTTATCCCTACACTCCTTCTTTTGCTCTTTCCAAAGCTTAGAAAGCTGCATGGTGTACGTTTGTCTAAAGAAAGTCGTGTTTTCAGGGGATATAGAGCCTGTTTGTGATCAGGATTCCCTGGGTCTAACAACGCACTTTAAACTCGTTCTTTGTCCTTCTCTAGGGAGAACTCCCAATCTGGGAGAGGTCTCAGTCACGGAGGTGGGCTGGGATGCCCTCAAGCTCAACTGGACAGCCCCAGAAGGGGCCTATCAGAACTTTTTCATTCAGGTGCTAGAGGCTGACATGAGCCAGACTGTCCAGAACCTCACAGTCCCTGGAGGACTGAGGTCAGTGGACCTGCCTGGGCTCAAAGCAGCTACTCACTACCACATCAGCATCCAAGGGCGCACTCAGGACTCCAGCACAGCCCCTCTCTCTGTTGAAGTCTTGACAGGTATTCTAGACTCATTCATTCCTTTTCTCCAACCCTTGTCTGCTTGAGACGAAACAAGTCTGTAAACAGGGTTTATCCCTTTCCATGTTGGGGAAGTTCCAGGGGATCACTGCTGCTTCTTTTCAAGTGTCTTATCTATTGCTTGACCAGGTCCTGCACTAACCCTAGTAGCTTTCCATGAAAATTCCACCTTCTCTTCTTTTTCAAAAATGAGAGGTGACTTCTCTTGCAAAGTAAGTTTCAATTATAACATCTAAAAAGTTGGAAAGCAGAGTTTATAAGTGAAAAATAAAATCTATCTGAGCTCATTTTAAGAACACGTAAGAGCTTCCCATAGCCCTATCTGTGTGTAGAGAATGAAAGTTTTGAGCAGTTCTAAAAACTTCCTTTTATTCCCAGAGGCTGAAAGGAAAGCATGGCTTTAATGCCGACAACTGGAGTGTGCTCAATACTGCAGTAAATCACAGTCTGTAGTCAACACTAACCAAACAGCTCATCCCTACTTTAGCCAAACCCCATCTCACTTGAACTCCAGAGTACAGTTCCCTTTTTAGTAACTCCATCTCTGTGTCCTCACACAGAAGAGATTCCAGTCTGGGCAACCTCAGAGTGACAGGCTTAGCTGGGATGTTCTCAGGCTGGACTGGACCACACCAGACAGGACTATGTCCAGTTAGTTTATCACTTGGGTCAAGGACGTTGACCAGGCAGAAGGAGCGCATCATCTCACCATTCCTGGTAGCCTATGCACTACAGAAATCCTCAGGGCTGGAATGCCTTCGCAGCAACCCTGTCTGGCAAAATGAGGGACCTCCATACCAAACCACTTGTTGTAGAGGTCATCACTGGCACATGGCGCTTTCTGGACCAGAGAGGTGATACAAGTCAGCCTGTCCTTAAAGTAGAAAAATTCCTCATGTATTGGAAGTCTTACCTGAATATGACTGGCACATTAGTCTGTGACTATCAGGTCTGGGCTAGAATTCCATATTACAAACTGAATATTATTTCAGGATGTATTGCTTTGTATCTCTGGGCCTTCTTTTCTCATCTTCAAATCAAAAATACTATCCCTGCTTTAGACCCCTGCTGTGAGAAACAGGTGAACTAAGAAATGAAAGAACTTGACAAAGTGTGTGTCATGCAGCCAGTTGAGCAGTCAACGGCTACGTTTATAGCTGTTTCGTTCAGGGCGTCCTAGAGGAACCAAAGTTATAGAATGAGTATATGAGATTTATCAGAATGGCTTACAGGCTGTAATCCAACAGTGACCGTCTACCAACAGAAAGTCCAAGAATCTAATAATGGATTCCACAGGGCTAGATGTCTCTGTTGGCCTTTCTTATACACTGGAATCCTGAAGAAGTAGGCTCTAATGCCAGTGAGAGCGAGAGCAAGCAGGCAGAGAGGGAGCTTCCTTCCTCCATCTGCTTTATATGAGCCGGCAGCAGGAGGTGTAGCCTGGATGAAAGCTGGATCCTCCCACCTCAAATGGTCAGGATTGAATGTGGGTCTTCCAGCTTCAAGAATTTTAATTTTCAAAAAATAATTCCTCTCAGGTGTACCCAGCTGCTTGGGTTTTAGATAATTCCGGTTATAATTGAGTTGACAACCCAGAATAGCCACTGCAGCTGTAAAATCAATCCTGGTACAGAAGAGCAGAGGCAGCAGGTTCCCTCAGAGGCAATAAGTAATACCCAATTCCTAGTCAGATCTCTTCAGATATGGGAAATGATCTAGCCATCTTGAACAGAAATTATCTAAGACTCTCTCTATAAAAGACACTTGGAATAAAAACATTTCCAGGAGAGGACAGAACATTTAAGTTCAATGTTTTTCATTTAAAATGAAGGAAAAAAAACAGTCTATCTCAAATTGCCCCTTGAAAATATGCTGTTCCATCTATCACAGAAAGCTATGTGCTATTCATAAGGGGTCCAGACATAGCTCCCAAGGGGGCTGCAGTGAGTGATCAATGTGTGGTGACAAAAAGTGTTGATGCTGGCCCCTATCCATGTGCCTAGGATTTTGATAATGCCACCAAATTACCAACAGTTTTCTTGTACACACACACACACACACACACACACACACACACACACTTGGCCATTGCTGTAAATATATACAATTTCTAACTTACGGCTACTTTCATTTTAAGAAGGAGGCAAGGTAAGGGTATCCTTCAGTTTGTAAAGAGCTTGCCTCTCAAGCATGATGACCAGAGTTCATCCCTCATCACCAGCATAATGGAACAGAGGTATATAGACCTCTAATCCCAAATGAGGAAATGGACACGGAAGGTTTTTGATGTTTGCTGTAAAGCCAGGCTAGCTGAATTGCTGTGCTCCAGATTCAGTAGGAGAGGCTGTCAAAAACTAAGGTGGGGAGCGACTGAGGAAGACACCTGATGCCAACCTCTGACCTCCTGCACATTTGTACACACAGCTGCATACATGTAAACACACTCCTCCCACTCTCTGTTTCACAATGAGAGCCTGAGACTGTACTGAGTCCAAAACGGGGACGTTTTCCTTACCCCAAATCCACACTTTGTTAATCGGCAATAATGACCACATTAAATATCCTTCCTATGTAAGAAAACAAAACTAATGGTGGACCCTGCTTTGTACCATTTACATTTGCACCATTTAGCAACACAGAATCACTTTTAATTAAAAGTAAGCAGGCTCATTTCATCCAGCCTTGCTTTTGTGACACATGCTTCAAGCCAAGGGTGAAGAAGGTGGGAGACTGAGAGCCAAACCAAGAATCTACTGTGTAGCCTCATGCCCTTGAAAGCTGAGAAAAGCTCAGAGAAACCAGAACACCTGTCAGAACTTGAGACAGTGCATGGTTCAGAAGTCCAAGTGCAGTGCAGGTAGCCAGCCACAAGAAAATCTTTTATAACTTCAAGTAATAAAATGAGGCAGGTCAGCCTCTCCCATGTGACTGAGATTTCCAAAACACATCAGAGGGCTCTATTTTTGAAGTTGCCATTTATCAGATACTTGCTATGATTAATAGATGATATAAAGATGTTGATAACTATTAAGTCATCATCATAGAACCTAATGAGATGGTACTGTCAGTTCTACTTAAAACTGAAGGCTCAGAGAGAAAGCAAGATTTGCAAGCTGACACAGTTTGCCAGTGTCAGAATTCTAACCCAGGTCTACGGACCTCCAAATCCTTACCCCCATCTACTTCCTTACCCCCATCCCTATCCCACCTTTTCCCTGCAGCCCTTAGCCACTGCCTGTGCATTCCTGCAGACTTCCATGCTTTTGCCTTTCAAGGAGGCATGATGCAAATTTTCTTTTTCTGACAAGTTTCAACTCTTCAACAAAACTATAACCAGAGTATCAAAATCTGAATACAAAAATACCCAGAGACCAGGCGTCACCAAAACCAAAACATTCTCTCTCCTCTTTGGCTTTCCTGGAGTTGGCTTGTGGGCATTTGACTTTCCTGCTCAGTTTGCAGCACTCACTGACAGAAACCTCTCTGCCTTCTTCAGAGGAACTCCCTCAGCTGGGAGGCTTATCCGTGACCGAGGTCAGCTGGGATGGCCTCACACTCAACTGGACCACAGATGACCTGGCCTATAAGCACTTTGTTATTCAGGTGCAGGAGGCCAACAATGTGGAGGCTACTCAGAATCTCACAGTACCTGGTAACCTCCGGGCTGTGGAAATCCCAGGCCTCAAGGCTGCCACTCCTTATAGAGTCTCCATCTACGGGGTGATCCAGAGCTATAGAACACCGGTGCTTTCTGCTGACACCTCCACAGGTATCTTCCCCTGCCCACGCCAGTCCTTGTGCTTCTCTGCTCACTCTCTCTCTCTCTCTCTCTCTCTCTCTCTCTCTCTCTCTCTCTCTCTCTCTCTCTCTCTCATCTAAGAAATGGCAAGAGAATTAGCTTTTCTCCATGGCTGAGACTTTTCCATGCATGGTGCATGCTCAGAGCCCTTTCTGTGAGCTCTTCCTTCATCCCAATGCCTTGGCCACAGCAATGATGAGTCATGTAATATACTGCCCCTTCTGGTCTTCAACACCCACTCTCATGATTTACCTGGCCAGTCCTACAATAACATCTCTGAATGAAGGCCAATGGGTAACCAGCCTGTTGGTTTTAACTCCCACCTCCAAGCCTGGCAAAGAGAAAGCCCATCCTCACACATGTGAGTTTTGATAGAGCACAGATCATTCATTTTAGTGAATCTTTCGCTGTTTGAAAATGATACTTCACTATTTCAAAATCCCTCCTAGAGATGAGTCCTACAGTGCTTATACTTTACCAGTGATTCTTTTAAACTAAGTGAGCAGAAGAGAACTAAATTACCCTCGTGTAGGCAATTCTCTCAGAAGCAGAGTCATTGTTAGAACATCAAATTACTAAATAGCTGACCAAAGAGAGGCGGCATCATACAATCTGGACTTGAGAATATCCTGAAAAGAAAGTTTTCAGCAGTAGCCCTTAGAGCAAGGAGTATCCCAGGTTACAAATGGAACAGTGCTAATATTCCCTCTTTGCTCTGTGAATAAGAATTGCTCCCTGAAGCATTGGTCCTGGAGTGGCTAGTTCCCAACCCCCACACCAGGGGTACATTCTGGTTTACTCATCACACTCTTCCAGTTACAAATGCTTTCCGCATTCAATGGCCTCTGGGAGTCTGCCCAAGTCAACAGCCCTTCCTAACCCTGTTTGCCGAAGCTCATCTTACGGTGTGCCCTGAGGAGTTGCTCTCCAAGAGACTGCCTCTCCTTTTTATATTACTGTGAGTAAACACTCACAGAAAATGTTTACATCTTTGTTGATTCTGCAATTTTGCCTCACTCATTCTGAGCACTGTACTCAAAACACGGGCATGCTGTGTGGACAGTGACCTCGGGACTGCAGCTGAGGCTTTCCTGAATGTTCCTCTGGGTTCTTGTCTGACATCCACAAACGACTCCTTCCCAGAAGGCAGAGCAATCACCCACCACTTCTGATCTTTCCTGCAGATCTTGTGGTTTGGATGCCATCTGTATTCTGTTTTATGGTAGCAACATTCTTGTCTCTGATGAGTTAGCCTGTAGAGGAGAAGGGCTGTAACTCTGCTGTGTTTCTGAGATTAGGGGTCTTACTCCTTAATGCACAGATTGTAGCAGCTTCACAAACAGTCTCCATGCACACCCTCTGCAGGCTACATTGCTGCCGCTCAGAAGAGCAAAAGCTCTGGCAGGACATCTTTTAGGCAAAGGATTATTTTTTGGATAAAATGGCCTGCTGAACTGTTTGGCTCAGCTGTCTTGGTGGGCAATGGAGGACTAGCCTTCTTGGCCCACACAGACACAAGGAAAAGAGGACATGCCATTTTAACAGATGATAAGAACAGCTAGCTGTCCCTTATCTAAAGTATGAAAAATTATCAAGAGTTGTGCTAAGAGGTGGGTGGATCCTCTCAAGTGACAAAATCTGAAGCCTCAAGGTCCCACCCAGGGAAGGCCATGGTGTCAGAATTACTTAGCACTCACTAGGCAGATGGGCGCCCTCCGGCTAACGCAGGGAAAGCGCTTGCTCCCCAAGTGCAGCTCAAGACCCCAGCAGCTGTCAGCCCCATATTTGCTGACTGATGGCCAATGACCCTGAGGTCTTGGAGGCAGGTCCAGCTAAGACAAAGCCTTTCCAACTGAAACCAGCCAGCTCATCTCCTGTCCTGAAGTGTCTTGCCAGGCATGATCATGAGTGGCAAATGTAGAGTAGAAAAATCTAATAACCATACCTTCCTTTGTTCATTTTTCTCTTAACAAAACCCTTTTCTCTTTTGTTGGCACTAACTTTTACTGGTAGCATCGCTTTGTCTCGCTGTAACCTTGAACTATCAGATCTTTCTCCCCAGATATGGTTCTATTAACCACCTCCACCTCAAAACACAGCCAAACAACTAATCAATTTGTTTCTTCTCTCCTACTTTCTCATTTTTCAGCCAAAGAACCTCAAATTGGAAACTTAAATGTTTCTGGCATAACTCATGAGAGCTTCAATCTCTCCTGGACAGCGACCGACGGGATCTTCGACATGTTTACTATTGAAATTATTGATTCCAATAGGTTGCTGCAAACGACAGAACGTAATATATCTGGTGCTGAACGAACTGCCCATATCTCAGGGCTCCCCCCTAGTACTGATTTCATTGTCTACCTCTCTGGAATTGCTCCCAGCATCCCGACCAAAACCATCAGTACCACAGCCACCACAGGTATTCTCTAGTTTCTGACACTCTCTCTTCAGTCTTTGTTAGCAGGATGAAGCCACTTCATTTCATTGGCCACTGGGGTACAAGCCATGGAATACTAGTTTTCCTAGGTCACTGGGATATACCATTGCCTAACGAAACTCTCTTCCAACAGCCATCTAAGTGGAACATTTTCATGAATCTATGTGTCTGATTTATCATAAGCAGATCATTGTAAATGTTGTATGACCCTTTATCCAGGTTGCCATAAAGCATGTGAAAAAAGGAACTCTCTCCTTTGGTAACTTCAAAGCCATCATGAGGATTGTCCAGGGCTTGCAAAGATGTCTCTTCCAGTCAAATTTACATTTTTTTTATCCTAGCTTCTTTGCCTTCCTAGAGTCTTGAACAGCCTCATACCAAATTATCTTAGTGAATTCAGGAAATTTTCAATAGTATCCTGCTTGTTTGTTTGTTTGTTTCCTCTAGCTGGGAAAATGAATAAAAAAAGAATAAAGGTAGTTAACTAATCAGATAAGCAGGAGGTAGCCACACCATTCACATCGCCTCAACCTCAATACCAGCTGGAGAGGAAAAGATGCCCCTGTCCAGAACATTGAGAGACATGTAGCAAAAAGGAGATGATACTCATGTTCAGATAAGGAGAGGCCAAAGGGAGAAAGCTGCCCTTGCTCTGGATATCTATCTTGTTCTGGGCCAGATGAGTTCTGCTGTGCACTAAGAGGGAATCATCTGTGAATTAGGAAGGAGAGGTTTGTACTCTCTAGCAGTATTCTCAGTGCATTTGAGGCAATACCTTCTCTTTGCAGATATTAGCACACCCCACACTAGAAATGCATATGTATGTGTGTAGTGTGTATAATGTATATATATACATATATAATATATATGCAAAAATACAGCTTTTTCATTATAGTTCACAAAAGTGAGTCAATATTCTAGGGAACCCAAGAAAAGGATTGGTATTACAGCATCAAAATTACCTTCTACTTAGGTCACCAATGATTGACAGAGACCCCATTTATATGCTATTTTAGACTGCAAATTATTATCAGGGCTGTCCCTAGAAAGGGGAAGCCAGGTGTACGTGGTCCGCAGCCCATTCATGTTTAAGTACAAAAAAAAAACCCAAAAAACAAAAACACCAGACAGGACAAAAATCAGTTGACTACACACACTTGCTTTGAACTGGTTCTCAACAAAGAACAATCCTTACCTGAAAGGTGGAGTCTAAAACCTTATGGAATTAGTCTCTTCATTTTAATTTTGACTATAATGGTGACTTAAATGGGATTTTCATATATAATCTTCTTGCTTTCATAGACAACTTTCTTCCTAGCCACATCCCTACCTCAAATATGACCTCAGGAGCTTGCCCTAGCTTCTTACAGAAGCTCCTTGTTTTGATCATACTCTGTCCTGGGTCATCCTGAAATTCTGCCATCCCTAGTCTCGAACAAGCCTTCCTCTAATTACACTATTTATCTGCACAGGCCACGAGGCAGGCAGCCTGCTCACGTCCTGGTGGTCCATGCAGCACAAGTGCATCCCAGTAGGGATTCTTCAGTCTGTATTGAGCCACTCTGAGCAATATTTTAAAAGTCAGCTACTACCCATTTTCATCCTCTTACTTCTTACTTACAGATCTTTCTCAATTTGATAAAAGCTTCTAACAGAGCTTCACAGCTTTAAAATAAGAAACTTCAGAGTCTAAATGCTCTTCCCGACATAGCCACTCCCATCTGCAGTTGCTCTGCTTGTATTGAGTTAAAATGACTCATTTTGTTTCACTTCTTAAACCATATTTTCCTCCACTCCTAAATGATCGTTTCTCATAGTGCCCATTCTAATCTGCCTCTGGCCTTTCTAATCAAAGTCTCCTGTGTCTCACTCAAAGGAATATCTGCATGGTGTTTGGGGTCAAAGTGATCTATAGTCTCTTTCCATCTACCAGAATTTTATATATCGGGGGCCTTAAAATGTCAAGAAAGAAACTCTAAATTGCAGCCAAAACCTCATAGGAAGACCCAGTTTTGGCCATCTTGTTCTGGAGATTTTTCGTTTGTCTGAATCCATGACAAATAGGCTGCTCTCTTTTGACATCTACTCTGGCAAGCATGCGCTGTCACCCACTGTTGTCTGTTCCAAAGCACCAGAACTTTCTTCCCATCTATCAGCTTGTCAAAATCACAGTGCATGCGGTGACTGTTCCGAGTATTAAGTCTTTAAACGTGTCTGTCTCTTTTTGAAGCAGACAGCATGTCAAGGAAGTGTTTGTAAGGGTTAGAAGGGGGTGAGAGAAAAGCATCCCTTGCATGCATGGAATGCTGAACACACCCCGACCAGCATTGTCCTCCTGGGATTTGTCTTCTGTCTCACATTGCAGTGTGGCTGCATCCTCTGGGCCTTGAATGAAGGTAACACTAACCTAAGAACCAAGCATCTACAGGACGACAGTCCTGGCACTGCCAATCGTCTTACAGCCACATGAGAAGAGTGATAGACTCTATATTTAATTCAGGAGATTGCTTCTATAGCAGAAAATGGTGGAGAACTGAGTTCCATCTGGAGGACTTTATTCTCCTGTGGGTGAGAAAGCTTGCCAATGTGGTAGTAAAAACTTCAGCATTATCAGCACCTCAAATTGACAGGAAAGAAAAGCCATGCCATGTAAGCTGTTTCTGAGCCAGATTGCTTTGACCCTTAGAGACCTTAGCACATTTATGCAATGCAGCTTTGCAGTTAAATTTATTTAAAACAAGCCCATTCTTTTTTATTATTGATTATTTTATTGAGCTCTACATTTTTCTCTGCTCCCCTCCCTGTCTCTCCCCTCTCCTTCAACCCTCCCCCAAAGTTCCCATGCTCCCAATTTACTCTGGAGATTTGTCTTTTTCTACTTCCCATATAGATTAGATCTATGTAAGTCTCTTTTAGGGTCCTCATTGTTGTCTAAGTTCTCTGGGATTGTGATTTGTGGGCTGGTTTTCTTTGCGTTATGTTTTAAAACAAGCCCATTCTTATCTCCAAATATTGGAGCTGAAGTGAAACAATTGTCAGGGTGGAAGAAGGGTCTGCCTCTTTCCAACCCTAAATTCTATTAATAGCTCAGTATTCTAGGAATACTGTTTCTCTTTAAAATGCAGCCTGGTTTGACTTACTTCGCATTATTATTGCTTAATAAATGAGTAGGAGTCTGGTCCCACGTACATCTCAGTAGACACTAGCTGTGAAGGGCTATTGTGTTAAATGAGCTGCTTGTTACTAACTGTTTAAGGGACAAGCGAAGTTTTGCCTCAACACAACTCCCTTTTAATGGTTCTATTAGGTAAATTCCCTAATCAAGGAATTCAGTGCTTAGCTTCAAGTTTTGTACAGCTTTTGCATATACCAGATGTTTATTAATGGGAATCATTTTCACTTTCATAGCATTTGGGGCGAGGCGTGGATTTTCCCATTATGCATACATTTAAGTTTCCAATGCCCTTGAAGAAATTCCGCATACATGTGGATATTAGCCCTTAATTTGTGCGTCCATAGAGGTGAGAGTAAACTACGAAAACCCCAGGAAGCACTCTCTGAAGTGGGCAGCAGCTTCTGGAGGCCTCGGAGACAAGACAGAGGATCCCTTAGTCACTCAGTCTGTGCTGGGCTGGGGTGAGCGAGACTGCATAGACTTATTTAATGAACAAGTTTATCAAAGCCCCTGAAGGGAGGCATGCTCCGGAAATCTTTATGATAAAAGAAAATCGTCGCTGATTATGGTGGATGCTTCACCATGAAGCTCTCTTTCCCTGGGACACCCTATAAAGACATTGAACCTTAGAGATTTGGGGAAATGTAGCCACATTACCTTTTATATGAGCCATGTCTGTTCTTCTGATGGCTGGTTAATTTTCCTTCACAAATGACCACCAAATCTCTTATACTTTAAATGAACATCTGTAGCAAAAGCAATAACTTCTTAATCATATAGTCATTGTAAACAAAGATACTGCCTAACCTCTTTCTTCTTTTTCATTTTCTTTCTGCAAATATTTGGATATATACATGCATTCCAATTCTATGGCAAAATTCTGAAGAAAACTACTGCTTCCTCTAATAACACCTCTCTCTCTCTTTATGCCCATGTTCCTTCTCTTCAGAGCCAGAAGCACGGTTGGGTGTGCTAATCCTTAGCAATATTACTTCTGACAGCTTCACCGTGTCGTGGACGATGCAGGCTGGACTTTTTGCAAAGATTGCTATCAGTGTGAGCGATGCTCATTCACTGCATGAGTCTCAGAAACTCACAGTCCCAGGAGATGCACAGCAAGCACACATCACGGGCTTGCTGGAGAACACTGCCTATGATGTCAGTGTGACAGGGACCACTTGGGCTGGTGACCCCACCAGACCACTCACTGCCTTTGTTGTTACAGGTATTCAAAGGTTCTCATTGTCTGTTTAGGATTCTGGGAAAAGGAGATAGGCAGTCTAAAGGAAAATCCATAATCTTGACTCCAAATGTAAAGGTCTTTATTTTCATTTTTAACCTATAGGATAGATAGATAGATAGATAGATAGATAGATAGATAGATAGATAGATAGATTAGTGTATTTACCATATTTTCTTACCCTCTCATGGACTAGAGTTGCTATGCAATATTAGCAATAACAATGACACTAAATGCAAATTTCTAACCCTAAAAAGCAATGTCAGTCCTGAGAATGAGAGGGTCATCAAAACCCCTTGTGGGCGCTCTTCACACTTGTCTAAAGCTTCATGAATCTTTGTGCTCATTTTATAGAATTTTTTATCCACAGTGTAGAGAGTCTGGATAAAGAGTGAAATCTACGTTAGTGGTGATCTAGAGCAGGAATTTTGTCCACAAATTGTGGCAGGTAGGATGTAAAGGGCCTATCCTAGTATCTGAGAAGTACCCCAAATACTATAATTTGTCATTTAAAAAAACCCATCCCAAGCCAAACAAAAAACTTATGCAAAACAGCCAAGTATAACAAACTGACAGTTTCAACCACCTATTAAATTTGACCTGTGACATTTCTTTGAAACACATAAAGACATGATGCCTATTTTCTGTCCTGGTACTACCTAAGTCAATGGTAAAGGCTGCACATGGTTTCAGAAAAGCAAACCTCAAAAAATGGTTAGAAATTATATTCTCCTAACAGTAACTCTCAAGAGACAAATGTGGTCTTCTGTTTTCACAAAGCCAGTCCCTCCCAGAGTCTAAATCACTATAAGTAAGATATGTCAATAAGAACAGCTAAATATGTATGGTAGCTGAGATCAAGCCTAGTTGATTTTTAAACCTCTCTCACATCATCTTACCAACATAGCATTGGCAAGTTGAAAATTTATTTGAACCCCTTATGTTAGGGAAGAGAGTACCCACTGGTGCTCTTGGCCGCCAACATTAGGAATCTAGCAGCCATAGGTGAAGGGTAACTGCCTTACATTCTCTGGGTATTCTAGGGATGCTATGTCCCTCCTATTGTCTCCCAACAGTAAAGTGGTCTTGTTAAAAATAAACAACAAGGCTGGGGTGTAGCTCAGAGTTAAAGTCACTAGCCCATCATGAGTAAGGTATTAGATTTTCTCATAATTCCTGTACATAAATAGCTAAAAGAACCAACAAGCCGAGATGAAACAATAGAAGCATGCATTGCGACCTCCTCTTAGTAGTACATTGGGTGTGTAGCATAAGATTTTAAATGGTTATTTTTCTTTTCAATCATCAAATGTAAAATTAAGCCATTTCATAAGTAACATAGAAAGAGCAGGTGTGAGCAGAGAGTCTTAGTACCCCAAGAACACAGATCCCCAGGCCCTTACTTGTCACCTTCTGTGGGGCCTCCCACAGAATTGAGAGAAGAGAGGGAGGCTGAAAGAGGGACACTCAGGAAGGAAGCATAGATCCAGTTACAGTGTTGTTTCTGCTAATCCATAATGTGAAAAGACTCTAAGTTTTGAAAGAGGCATACCAAAAAAGAAAAGAAAATGAATAGGAAAGACTGGAGGTGTGGGGGAGACAAGCATTCGGCTGAATAGTTAGACTGAAAGTACCTGTTTTCACTGGAATTCACTGCTTGGATTGGTGCAGAGTTAAAGAGGCCAGCAATAAAGAAAGTCAGCACTTATCTAAACAAAACAACATTTGAGACCCTCGCTTTACAAAGCAAGACAATTTGAACAGTAAATATAATTTCATCTTTGCTTCGATAAAGCTACAATTCTTGGGAAATCTTCTCATGAAAAAAATCCCACAAAATAAACTTCAGCTGTTTCCAAATCCACACAGGAAGTCCAAGCCAAAGCAAAACTTCAGTCTCTGCTTCTGGATGAAGGAATCCATTCACTTATTCACTCTAATGCCAATTACTTCTTTTTAAACATTTTCTTTATATACTAGGGGTTTGACTGTGGGCTTTAATACAAGGTTAGTTAGAACTCTGAAACATCTCAATTAGCTGCACAAAAGAAAGGAAGGAAGGAAGGAAGGAAGGAAGGAAGGAAGGAAGGAAGGAAGGAAGGAAGGAAGGAAAGAAGGAAGGAAGGAAGGAGTTCTAAGTTAGATGCTGCTAAAGCAGACCTGGACATAGAATTCCCAGCCCTGTCCCCTTTGATACAGAGCAGATACATTCAGCATTGCTATGTGCTGTTGTTCTGGAGAAGATGCACTAGGGCTTCTCCTCCAGTCTTCTCTATGTCTTAGGATGTACCAGCACTGGTGGGGTTTACAAATGGAGACTCTGACTTGTGATGTGGAAACAATACTGAACTCAGAGCCAGAAGCCCATGTTGGATCCCAGCTCATCTGGGTACTAGCTCTGGGACCTGGGAAAAGTCTTTCTTTTCCCGTCAATGTAATGAAGGCTAGCAGGCAGGTGGCGACACCTCCCTTACAGTATCATTGTGTTAGACTGGATCCAAGATGGGCAACCTCTTCAGCTGGGAGATATTTTCAGAAACTTGACTACCACAAGGTCACTCTTTGGGAAGGCCAAATGGTATGTGAAAAGACCCCTTGGCAACTAGGAAACAAGCGTATCTGGGACACAGATGTTTGCTGATATGGAGGGACAAAGCATTATAACAGGAGAACAAAATACGCTCTTGCTTTCTAACTTCACCCAGAAAAGTAAATAGCACAAAAAGCAGCAAATCTTAGATTCTCTTCCTTGACCATAAGCGTAAACTCTTAATTTGGACAAAAAAAGACAACAAATCTTACTGGTCGTTCCCCTGATCCCAGCTTATAAAGCTGCATCACTCACAAATTGGCCCAAATGACTAGACTTAAAATATGAACCAGAGTAAGATATGAAAGATACCAAAAAGAAAGTATGCTTGAACAACAATACTTCAACATGAGAAACAGCAAAAGATAGACAAATGTCCCAAACTGACACAGGTGTCATGTTTCTATAGTGAGAAATACATGGCCTGAATTAAGATCAGCAGAAGACCTTGATCTATTGCATACTAGGGTGAGATTAGGGCAAATCTTTCAACCACTTAAAAACATTTTTAACCTATGAGTGGGAGTGATATTTGCTGCATAGTCTTATTGAGAAAAACAAAAACACCCTACATAACACAATCAGGTACCGAAGATATAATTGCTAAATGTTCCCTTCTGAGCATTTAACTCATGAGATGACGGGCTGGGAACCTACCAGGGTTCGTGGAGTCATGAGCATTAACTCACGGGATGATTGGCAGGGAGTCAGTCTATCGGTGTTCGTGGAGTCATGTGCTGCCCTAGCCAAACCAGTGCTGCTAACCGCTAACCTGAGTCATTTTCACTCCTCCCTTCTTTCAGAGGCCTTGCCCCTTCTGGAAAATTTAACCATTTCCGACACTAATCCCTACGGGTTCACAGTTTCCTGGACGGCATCGGAGAATGCCTTTGACAGCTTTGTAGTAACGGTGGTGGATTCTGGGAAGCTTCTGGACCCCCAGGAATTCACACTTTCAGGAACCCAGAGGAAGCTGGAGCTTAGAGGCCTCATAACTGGTATTGGCTATGAGGTCCTGGTCTCTGGCTTCACCCAAGGGCACCAAACCAAGCCCTTGAGGGCTGAGACTGTTACAGGTATTTCAATTCAAGAGAGCCATACTCTCTTGTTTCTCGTAGTCTGTCTACAGGATCACTGTGGTTTTAACATTTTGTCTGTATTCCCCATTTAATCCACAAATGTGGCTTGCTCGTTCGTGATTTCCCTTGTTTCAAACATCTAATGAGTACTCACTCCTCCCATTCCAGAAAGGAGAAGGTCGAAATGTTTCCCTTCAATGTTCCTAGTCCTCTAGTCCATGTCTTGCCGATAGCCCTCCCATGCTTACTCCACTGACCTCCCTTTATGCTCATCCCGGCTGGGCCCCAGCTGCATTTCAGCCTTCTCAAAAGAAATATACCAATGTGTATATTTTGAAAAAGTATTTTAAAATCTTTGTATTTCAAAGTCTCAACCTGTGATCTTAGCCAACTTGCCTAGTTGTCTTCTCATTGGAAACTAAATGAAATTTATTAAACTGATCTTTTAGGAAAACTAATATCAGAAAGGTTCTTCCACACAGACTAAATTCATAATGTTCTCAAGACTAATACTTTCTATAGAAATATCATATTAACGATCTTAACAGTCAAAAATCTGTGTTTCCCAAAGTATTTCTGGAGAAAAGCTCTAGAGAGTGTTCAAAGATCTATTAGATGACATTTCATTTTTGGATAGGTTTGAAACAGGATCTTTGACCATATAGGCTTTTCAGAAATCTTATTGCATATCTTGCAGGGAGCAGTATTCCCCACTCTTGTTTGACAAGGAATGCTTTGTAAAGAAATGGGGTAGAACAGGAATAGTTTGCTTTGAACACACTTTGGGAAACTCAGCTCCAGATTTATTTTGACCTTGAGTTTTGTCTAGGTACCAAAATAAAACCCTGGGTACAAGGTATATATAAATATATTTGAAGAGGTTCCAATCCTCATTCTACCACCTAAACACTTACCTAATGGCTAAACTAGCAAGAAAATAAAATTGACAGAAAAGAAAAAAATAGCAGCTTTCTTCTGTATACCAACTCCTGTGAACAAAGCCAAAAGACCAGAATATCTTAAGTCATTTTGCTCAGGCTCGAGGGGAATATAATCATCAAATTCATTATGGACAGTTCCACAGATCATTAAAGCTGGTTTATTTGTCTTTTCAAAAAGAAAAGAAAAGGCACTCACAGAGGATGGGCACTCAGCCACTGGAAGACAGAGAGCAAATGTAAACAAATTATGGCTTTGAACTTATTTAATAATGCATGGGAGGGGCCAGCACTAAGTCCAGATGTGGATTTATGCAATTACTTTTAGACAAAACTCACAGATGCAAGAGTATGCTTGGCTTGTATTGAATGTGTCAACCCCATGTTTTTTCTCTCCTCGCCCTACTAGACTTATTAATATGGAACGTTTTTCTTTCCTGGTATCTCAGGATACTCTGTCTCTGAAAACCGAGGTACCACTATACTCTGTATCCCACCAGAAAGAAGCTTGTATGGGCTGCTGATTAATGCTTTGTTTCCTCCTCTTTCCACTGTCTTCTCTCCTCTAGAAGCTGAACTGGAAGTTGACAACCTTCTAGTTTCAGATGCCACTCCAGGTGGTTTCCGTCTGTCCTGGACTGCTGATGAAGGGATATTCGACAGTTTTGTTCTCAGGATCAGAGATACCAAAAAGCAATCCGAACCACAAGAAATAACCCTCCCTTCCCCCGAACGTACCAGGGACATAACAGGTCTCAGAGAGGCCACTGAGTACGAAATTGAACTCTATGGAATAAGCGGTGGAAGGCGATCCCAGCCAGTCAGTACCATAGCAACAACAGGTACTGTAAACAAACAGGTGCCATAGTAACAATGGGTACTATAAATAACCAAGAAAGGAGAGAAGAAACTCAGGAACCCTCTTCCTGTAGAGCTCCATAATTGGTGCAGGCAGGTTAGCACTGGGGTCCTAGTTCCTTCCAGTACAGAGTTTTCTCCTAGACTGTGTGGGCAAGTCTTAACACCAAAAGAATATGATAGCTGTTCCCTAGCAGGGTGGTGAGGATGCAGTGAGTTAATTCATGTAAAACCCATGACATGGCACCTGACATGCAGCGAAGGCTCTGTGAAGGAGAGCTAGTCACAGTGTCTCTAATATACCCTCGTCTTGGCAACTACTGGACATTTTAAATTCCAAAAACTCTTCCTTCTCTCTCACAGTATATACCCAAGAACACAATCCTTTGTTCTTTGGTCAGATATTCCGGTTGCACTAGGTGAGGGACAACGAACCTGCAAGGATTAGTGTTTAGAAACGTCCCACACGATCCATAAGTGCCATGGTTAACACACTGAAAGCTGGAGCTGGTGAGATTAGCAGGATGGTCTTCCGAGGCCATGAAGTGGAACGGACACTTTTGACGCATATCAGTGCCCTCTAGAGGAAAAATAGATCCCTTTCCCTATCAGCTCTGCCAAGAAGAAAGGAAAAGATAACCATAGATGCATAGTTGTTATAGTCATAAAACTTATGTGACACTTTAGAGGGAGAAAGACAGACCTAGAAGAATAGTGATATTTTTAGAAAACTGAGGTAAGAGTCAAAATAGCATTCTATAGAGACAGCTACTGCAAAGGAACCAGAGGAAGAAATCAGAAAATCCCAGGGTAAGGGTAAAACCCAAGAAATGATGTGTGTGACAATAACAGAGAGACATAGAGATAACATAGACATAAATATACTGTGTGCCCATTATACATGTGTGATCTGGTATGCGCACAAGTGTGAGCATGCAGGTGCTAATGCCTTTGTGTGTGCCAAAGCCAGGAGAGGAACTGGGGTGTCCTGCTTTATCATTCTCTATATTTTTCTCTTGAGACAAGGTCTCTCACTGACCCTGGAGCTGGATTGCCTCCAGCAGGCTCCAGAGATTCCCACACACACATGTGCACACACACTAGTGTTACACACACATGGCTGGGCATGGGTTCTTATGTAGGCTTAGGAGATTTCAACTCAGGACCTCACTTCCCACTAAGCCATCTCCCAGCCCACCTTATGGTTTTCATATGATACCTCTGACCAAGACCTGGGGCTCACCAATTCAGCTAGACTGGCAGGCCAACGAGTCCCAGGGATCCTTGTCACTATCTCTCCCACCAATTTGATGACAGCATGCCAGCTCTCCACACGGCTGCTAGGGTTGAACTCAGGTCCGCATGCTTATGCAGTAAGCACACTACAGTCTGAACTATCTTCCCAGCACCAAGACAGATGTGCTATTGTGTGAAGAGACAGGATGGAACAAGCTGAAAGAATCTACCCACAGGAACTCTAACACTACTTGCAGACACAGAGATGGTGCGTTAATTTGGGGAAGAAAAGCACTGCTCCTCTTGTATGCAGTATCCCTACTTCATGCGCTGCTGGTACAGTGCACATAGTTGCCTTCCAGAGTACCCCACCCCAACTTTGATCTTCTCCCTGTGGCTGCCACAGACAGACCTCGGTTTATAAACACTGCTCTTCAAAGTTTACTTCTCATCCCTGGTTTTGTTTTGCATATTTTTTCTCTAGAAGCCCCGGAGTTCTAGAGAAAAAAAGATTAAGCATGAGTTGATTTGCTTTCTTAAGAACAATAAAAAGAGCAGAGCCTGCTGCTCTTGGGAAGACCGCCTCTTAGGGTCCTCTCTGTGGGGTCTTAAATTCACAGCCAATGAGAAAAGAGCATATGTATATGTACACCATGTGTAACAATGCATGTGTCCATGTGTGCCTGCACACACATGCTCTGGGACCAGAAGAGGCCAGGATAGGTGATCTGTCTGAATACCAGCTGTCAACACTTGAGTACCCAGGGCAGCAGGGAAGGCAGTGAAGTCTAGTGGTTAGCCAGTGGTCTCTGAGCAAACTCTCGGAGCCTAGTCATGTTTTTCCCACTTAGCAGCCATGGGACCTTGGACAAGTCTCAAGCACCTCATCTGGAAAACAGAACTCAAAAGCCAGCCTAAGATTTAAACATGGTACCAGTAGTGGCCGTTTAACTCTTTCCTTGCCCATGCTAGCTATTACACGATGGTTAGTAGTTTTATTTTTAATAGACAACAAAAGGCAAGAGTTAAAAAGACTGGAACAGAGCAGTTTCAGACTATGTAGCTACACGGTGGTTCTCTCTAGCGGCAATAAAGAGTCTCACTTTTTCTCCTCTCCGGAAATGTACAAATACACAAAATTCTACATACGCTGAATTCTTTGAGCACTGTGTTTAAATGGATCATGCACTCTTGATATTTTGTGCTGTGTGTGCATGTCTAATCAATGGTCCTGAGATGACCCCACGGTCATCACTTAGTCGTCCTGCTTATTATCTGTGTTGTTCCTCTGCCCCTGCACTTGCAGCAGCTTCTCCTCCCCGCTGTGGTCAGACCTCCATAGAGAGATGCTTCCTCCTCCTCTAGGAAGAGAAATGATGCCAGGCCCCTACGCACAATCCTGAAAGTCCCTTCCAAATTAGGCAAGCAACCCATCAACAGAGAATAGCGACTCCCCTTTTCTTCCAGAGACTCCTGCAGCCCACCAAAGGTGCTCAAAGTAAGAACCCCGAAACATTTTCTCTCTCAGCACACATATGTTCCTGGAGCTATCTTCCAGCCCTAATGCCTAAAGTGTAATTGACACCGCTTCTCAGCCTCCAGAACAAAGTTCCCATTTTAACCTGCCCACATCTCCCAATCAGGCCCCCTCTGAACCCTCAGCCCCATGTCAATCAAGACGGACTTGAAGCCACACCATAGAGCTGCATTTCCATCCTTTGGGAAGCCTGATCAGTGTATTTTCAGAAATACCCCTTAGCAAATCTTCCTTTGATGTAACACAGGCTTTCCATGTCTTATGCCTCTGGTTCAGAGTCATGCCTTTTCCCAGGAAGCATAAAGATGGCAACCACTGACTGAAAAGCACAAGCTTTGTGCCACACACATCTAGGCACGTTGCTAAATCTCCAGTACACAGGCAGACCAAGAGAGAAACATCTTCCGCCCCATTTCACAGATGTAAATATTGAGCCCCAGGGTGCTAAGGTGTTTGTAAGGGGTAAAGTCAAGGTGGAACTCTTACCAAGGTTATTTTGACTTCCAAGTTCTTGCCCATTAAACCCACCAGCTATCCTCTTAACTGAGCATAGACTTAATGCATGTTAAGTGACCAATACAAATTTTTAGATAGGAAACTAATTTCTAAATGGTTGACAATTGCCACTGATGAAAGCCATTCACTATCAATTCTGAGAGGTGAGGTTTTATGTGGAGAGCAAGCAGAAGCCCTTCGAGAGCTTTTTATTTTTATAATCACTTCCATGTATTTAGCTAAAGGAAGTTCTTTTTTTAATTGAGTCTAATTATAAAGAAAGCATTGCCTAGGCTTCTCCTACTCGTGTGTGTGTGTGTGTGTGTGTGTGTGTGTGTGTGTGTGTGTGTGTGTGATGAATTTGTATTCATACATGTGTCGCCATACATGTTTGAGAGATGCAGGTGCATGTACTCATGCTTATAGAGCCAGAGTTTGGTTGTCATCCTCTATCACCCTCCACCTTATATGCTGAGGCAAGAGCTCTCATTAAAACCCAGAGCTTGCCAATCCAGTGGGTCTAGCTACCTGAAGCTCATAGAAGGGAAGAGGGTGCCTTGCCTCTGTTTCCTGTAAACAGGGTTACAGGTGTCTACCTGGTTACACTGTCTACCCAGCTTGTATGTGGATACTGGGCATCTAAACTCAGACTTTCACATTTGTGTTTTACCTGTTAAACTGCATCTCCAGCCCCTTCCCAGCTTTTTAATAGATGTGATTCCATTGTTCTGTGCTTAGCTTTCTGTTGTAGGTCTCTAAGGACCCTATTCATAGCAGAAAGTTGCACACTGAACCAACAAATACCTAGGAAGTTCTTTACTATGAAAATATCATGCCCACTGCTCCTGGAATTCCACACCTACTGTGACATTGCTGCAGACGATACCTGCTTACCACCAAATACATTCCCCTGAGTTCACAACGGATGAGGTCACTGATTCTTACAGCGTTGAAGACAGTGTAGATAATGTCTCCATTTTCTGGATGAGAAAACTACACTAAGCAGCAAGGTTTCCAGTTCAAACATGTCAGTGAATTGAGTAGGCATAGGGAAATCCTCCAAGACAGAGTTCATGTACACCAGTAGGTCTGCTCTCAACCAGACTCATCTAGATTGTATCTGGGAGTACCTTAAAGTTCAGGGTAGCCTGCATGGGAAAGGTCACCGAGAAGAAGAAACGAGAAAGGACAATTACATCTAGTAAATTCTCCTTGTGCCAGAGGCTGTGCTAAGGCTTTTATATCCATTATTCCCATTAATCCTCAGAACATTCCTGTGGGTACCACTTTCCCCATTGGAGGGATGTATGAAGCAATGTAGAAGGCAAGGGACTTGCCCCAGGTTGCCTGGCCTTTCAGTGGTATTTAAACAATTAAGATCTTGTAGGTTCCTGGGACCCTGTGGTCTAAAAAAGAAAAAACTTGCCATGGACAGGGTGAATTAAAAAATCAAAAAGGAGGCACAGAGACTCAGAGTAGTTTCAGGTCACCGGAGAAAGTTGTAGGAGGACATGAGGAGATGTTTCTAATTAGAAAAAAAGACAGAAATGGATAAGAAAAAAGTTTTCTCCCCAAATCTCTATGTATTTCCAAACTTAATGAACAACAGGGTTGAAGCAGGGAAGTGACGAGGAAGCAGGCAGTCTAGAGTCCAGAAATTGTTTTCTGAGTTAACATGTCAGCTGAAGCAGGCAGAATCCTAAATCAAAAAAATAGAGAGAGCCAAAGAAAACCAAATTTGGGGAAGACAAAGTAAGGCAACAGACATGTCCCCTGGGCATGCACTTTAGACAGGTCCACTGGTGGGAGCGTTAGTGATGACCTGACCTTGATTCTTGGCTTTGGATATCCTTGAAGATTCTGGAGTGGGCTGTCAAGATTAGTTTCCAAGTCAGTTTAATTTCCGGATGCCAGGCTGTTCTTGGCTCAGCTGCCCAAACAATGATCCAGAAATGTCCCATTGGAAGAATGTTGGTTAGAGAAAGGAGGTTACTCTGGTCCTCTGTATAATGACTACAACTGCATTTTCATCTCAGGCATAAAATATGAGGAGTAAGCCATGTAATTTGGAAAGAACTATATGCTTTTAAGACTTAGCATTAAAAAGAAACAGAAAAAAAATGACATGAAAAATACTGAAAATGAAATCGAAGTTGTTTGGATTTGCGGAGCACTCTCCTCCCTCAGCTCTGGGAAAGCCAGCAGGCATGCTAACATCCATCTTTGGTGACGCCCACAGTCACTGCTGCTCTGCACAGTTGCTGGCTCTATGGTGCATTTTGTTTCATGTCACAAAGTGACCATGTATCACAATTCTCTATTTCCAAGGCTTGGCTCTGACATCAACTCCAGATACTAAGTGCTCCTGGGTAAGAAATCCAGGAAAAACTACTGATGGACAAGATAGGTGATGTTTCAGGGTTTCTGTTTTGTTTTTGCCTTGACAGCCATGGGTTCTCCGAAGGAAATCACGTTCTCAGACATCACTGACAATGCAGCCACGGTCAGCTGGAAGGCACCCACTGCCCAAGTTGAGAGCTTCCGGATTACCTACGTGCCTATGACAGGAGGTAGGGACCTAAAGATGAAAGAGGGTGGGAAGTGCGTGCAAGATGAGGATTAAATAGTGAGTCGGACCCTGGCTGTTCTTATCACACCCCTTCCCAAGCACCATGGCTAGTGACAACCACTTCTCTCTTGATCATCTAGACTTCCTTTGGGAAGTTCTGTAAAACATTTTGGAAGATACTGCCTTAGGAAAAGTCACTTTATTAACACCCTTTCTGGTCATGAAATTGTAAAAAAAAAAAAAAATTGAAGGCAATGGGACCCAGTACTGTTTGAACACAAGAACAGAGGAATTTATATCCATCTTTCTTCTTTGATCACAGTCATCTGGAACACTTGCCTGTGATATGTGTTAGGTTTTGCCCTTGGTGGCCACATCTGCCAGGCTCGCTACAGACTTTGCAAAGTTAGAGCCCAGAACACACAGACTTTAATGAAGACCTCAGGAAAGTATAGTTCAAACACAAGTTAACACAGTGACTCTCAACCTCCCTAATGCTGTGACCCTTTAATACAGTTAGTTCCTCATGTTGTATTGACCCCCAACAATACAACTATTTTCATTACTGCCCCATAACTGTAATTTTGCTATACCTTTATGAACTGCAATGTAAATATCTGTGTTTTCTGGCGGTCTTCAGCAGCCCCTGTGAAAGGGTCTAGACACACAGGTTGAGAACCACTGACCTAGTAAGTAGTAAGCACGCCTGTTGTTGCATGTTTATAAAGACAAGCTTGTTGGTAACATAGGCACTGTAATATCTCCATGGGGAGTTTGACCAGCTGGTTTGCAAATTCTTCCCCAGTCCTGAAATTTTAGGAAATATAAATTCCAGACTCTCTAATAAATTTAAGAGCACAGACTTAACTGGGACCATCTTTATATCATGAAAAGAATCTCTTAAAGTAAGGGAGAAATTAGCATCCTAAGTGAAGTCAATGAGTTAATATGGATATATGCTACATTGTAAGGTTCCCACAGAGTTCGTGGAGGGAAAAATAAAGAAAATAAAACTTGTGCAACATGCCAACACCTTCCCGAAAGGAAACTTGCCATTTTTAGTATACTGTGACTTCATGATTTTTTCCTTTCCTGACTGGGTTTTTGGCATCTGCAGCAATGGAAAAGGCATTATACAAAAAGTAAGGTCTTTTCCTTCGTACCAGAGGGTGGGAGGAGAGCAAGTTAAAAAAGTGAGGTTGCGTAAAGATATCATTTCATCTCTAAGTTGGATTTGGCCATGATGAATAAGTGTGATGTAGTCTCCCCATCCCTGATTTTGCTTTGCTGGTTTCCAGGTGCCCCCTCCACAGTGATGGTGGATGGAACTGATACTGAGACACGTTTGGTGAAGCTCACCCCTGGAGTGGAATACCACGTCAGCATTATTGCCATAAAGGGCTTTGAAGAAAGTGATCCTGTCTCAGGGTCACTAACCACAGGTGTGTGCAGTGATCAGCGTTCCATCCTTGCCCTCAGTGTGATGACTCATGACTGAGAGTTGCAGAAACTTGCTCCAGTGGAAAGAGCTGGTATTAGAACACCCAGCGCTTCCCTCTGGCTCATTCTTAGCCACTAATAAGCTGGGCTGCCCCAGAGACTCTTGAACGTTCTCTGGCCTCCATTTGACTACTGTGAAAGAGTCAAGCGTAAGAATTATACTGAGCTGAGTTGAAAGCCTGAATCTTCCATGTGTTAGCCATGTGAACTTCCAGTTAATTTCTGAGGTCCAATTAAGTTCTCTCTAAAATGGACACCATTTTGCTTCCGTCGTCAGTGAGCATAAGCGCAATTTGACCTATGAGCTCATTCCTTCCCCCTGATGCCTGGAAGCATTGTGAACAGCCCAGAACACATGCTTGCCCAGAGATAGGATGACGAGAATTGTGGTACAGTTGTTCTCTGTTTGGCAGCTGCTGCAAAGGAGACACTATTGACAAATGCTTTGCATTGCATCCTCACCACTGTTTTCATTCCCAGCTTATAGAAGAGGCACATGGAAGATGCAGAGATAGCAAAGTAACAGGACTAGAAATGTGGAGTCAAACTCAAGCATAGGTCACTCAGGCCAACACTATCAACCATTTAAAATAGAGTTGTTTTTCTATTGAAATCTAATTTAAGGAAAATAGATTTTATTGTGGGAGAATGAAGTGGAAATTTTCTCTTCAGAAGTCTTTGTCTCTAAACAATTTATCCTTTGAGATATAACAAATTGTCCAACCCAGTCCATTCAGTGATCTGAAGAATAGGCCCCCAGGAAGTTTCAAAAATATCCAATTCCATACAATGGTAATGTACAATTACAACATCCCATCTGGACTCAGAGTTCTGTCTACTTTCCACTCACGCTTCTGTTTTCCCAAATAAATCTTGCACTCATGATTCTCCACAGCAACAGACACAAAAGCTGGGAGTGTCTCCTCCAAGGCCTCATTGTCACCACCAGTTAAAGAAGGGTCTATACACACTTGATGAAGCAGGAAGACACTTGGCTGGGATTATGTTGGCTCCCCAGCATTCCTGACTTAAGACAGTTCTCTGAGGCTCAGATGCCAACCTGTGACCTGAGCTGATGAGGATAGTTGCCTTTGTCTCCTAGGCTGTTGAGGCAGGAATTATGTGATGGTATAGAAGTAAGAGAGATAACACATTCAGATCAACTTTCAAGGAAGAAACACTGAGCAAGGAATGAGCTCATTTAAGACCCTGACATAGCCTTTGTCAGTACAGCAATAACCCCTAAGGGCCAGAGAGGTTTGCTCATCTTTTAAGAGCATCCACTGCACTTACAGAGAACTCAATGTTGATTCCTGTAATCCACATCCAAAGCCTGGAAACCCGTACTCGCATGCACACACTCCATACAGACACACACAAGTTAAAACGTAAGCTTTAAAAACTCACCCCTAACTTTCAAACAGCTTTCTTTTTTAATTGTTGTTGGTTTTTGATGCAATCTTACTATATAGCCCTGGCTGCCATCAATTCACAATCCTCCTGCCTCATCCACCGAAGTGCTGGAATCACAGGATAAAAAACTTTAATAAGCATATCATAAATAACTGAAATCCTGAGAGTTTCCCTTCCCCTTTCATTCCTTACAGTAACCACCACTGACAAGTGAAGCCAGTGAAGTGACCTTCCCAAGGACACAGAGACACAGGCAAATGAACCACAATAGAATTAGAGCCCAGGGACCTCTGAATTATTACATATAAGACTCCCTAACTATAAATATCACCCAAAGCTCAGAAAAGTCTCAGGCAGTACTGACCATAGAAATCTTCTCTATATATGTCCCTTCTTGGAAAAGAGGACAAGACTCATGATGATAACTCTTGTCACACATTCAACAATGTTCAGGAGCTGACTACCCATAACATCATGCATACATCAAAATTGCACCAGGGAAAAATCCAGCCAGTATTACTAAGCCCATTTTACAGATGAGGAAATGGAGCCCCAAATTAAGACACCATCAAAGGAAGGAGTCATGATGTAAGCTAGGTTAGCCTGTTCTACATGCCCAACTCTGTGAACCCATACCAGCAAGTGTCCTCTGATATTATCCTCTAACATGACGAACCCTCTCACACATTTCTTTTCAGCTCTGGATGGTCCGTCTGGCCTGCTGACAGCAAACATCACAGACTCAGAAGCCTTGGCCATGTGGCAGCCAGCCATTGCCAGTGTGGACAGTTACGTCATCTCCTATACAGGGGAGAGAGGTAAGTCCTGTCTCATAGTCTTCACATTCTGACGAGGGCTTGTCTGCTGAAAACTCCTCCCATTCTCCCTTCAACATGCCACAGGATGATAAAACTTAGTGTTGTACTGGAAAAGCCAGTAATATCCTTGCATCTTTCCACTGCATCCTCAAAAGAGTTAGGTAAGCCTTTCCAGGGAAGAAAAGTAGGTGCAGCAGGAGCTTCTGTGTGTTTTTCTGACCCATCCCTCCTCTCCTCCGAGACTCTTCAGTTACTCTTCTCATGGCTGTGATGGAATGAATAACTGATTAACTGAATGGGAAAAGGGTTTATTCAAGAATATAATTTCCATATAGCAGGAAAGTCCTGGCAGCAGGAAGAGAGGGCTGCTAGGCACACTGTATCCACAGGCAGGAAGCAGAGAGTAAACAGAAAATGGGGCAGGCAACAAGACCCTAAGGCTTATCTCAAATGGCTCACTTCCTTCCATGGGCTCCACCACCTCAAGGTACCAAAACCTTCTCAAGCAAGGAAATATAATTCCCCCTATAGGACACAAAGGATGCAATAGTCCTGAATGTCGCTGCCAAGGCTTTGTCGCCTCCAAATATCATTTGGAGTGCCTAGTCTTCTCAGAGGCCTCTGGAGGACCTAACTATAACAAGTTTGATTGAAAACTCCTATCTTCCCCTCCCTTTGCACCCAGCTTACCAGTTTACTCAGTGGGCAAGTTGAACTGCTGCTAAGACCATCAGCCAAACACAGCCATCAGGAAACAAATCAAATGCAATCCCGAGAGAGAAAAAAGAGCTCCTTTCAATAAACCCATTCATACTTTTATGATGAGTTAGTCTAGAAAGGGTTCTGGTATTTCATTTCCCACATTTCATATCCTATGACTCATGATTGTTTGGCTTTCACTGACAGTATTTCATGACACCATAATCTAAGCCTGGGGACTCTGAAAATCTAAATTTAGCCCTGGTAAAACCCTAAAAAAAATCTTTGTCAAAACAACAAATCTGAGGCAGAAGGGGAAATTCAGTTTATCTCTTTTGCTCTTTGTTATTCCCTGCATGGAAACTCTTCTGAGACAGGGGTGATGGTATTGCCTCCCCTAAAACATCAGCTAAGGGTTAGAGGGAATTGTGAAATTTTAGATCAGGACTAATCAGGAGTCTAGCCAAGGAGAGTGGGGCTCGTTGATAATGATGCCAAGAGGCCAACATGTGCAGTTTTCCAGGAACTCCCAGCGTTTTAACATTTAAAGGCCCACGCCTGGGAAGCCATGGTCTGAACAAAGCAGAATTGGGGTCACCCATGATTATAAGACTAATAGTTTTGCCAAGGAACTATAATTCTCCCCATTGGACATGAAGGAACCAATGGACCTGAAAGCCACTGTCAGGCTCTTGTTATCTATTATTGCCACCCGTCAGCCTTGAGGATTCAGTGATCCTTGATTTGGCAGCATTTGGTACTTTATAATAGGAAGCATACACAGAGAAAAAGGAGGGGAGCCAGAAGTGGAACAAGCTAAATTTGAGTTTAAGTAGCCCAAGACTCAGAGATGCGACCTGCAGCTCTCCTATATCCATGTCTCCAGCACAACACTCTTCCAGCCAGTATACCATACCGCATGGGCAGACATCTCCCCGTCTTTCCATCTGTTGCCTAAATACACGTATGCTCCATCTTCTGTTGTGTGAGTGCTCAATAGAGAGAAGGAATGTGAGCTATCTCAAAATAAACAAATAAATAAATAAACCTGTTTCGCTGTGGAGTCATGGTGCAGGACAATTCTGTATTCTGTTAATTATATTTTAAATAAACGCTGATTGGCCAGTAGCCGGGCAGGAAGTATAAGCAGGACAACCAGATAGGAAATGGAGTCAGCCCAATGAGAACAGGAGTATTCTGGGAAGAAGGAAGCTCTTTCTGCAGTCCAAAGAAGCAGGATGTGACCTGCCCCGCTGAAAAAGATACTGAGCCATGTGGCTAACACAGATAAGAATAATGGGTTAATATACATTATAAGAGCTACTATGAAGCCTGAGCTAATGGGCCAATCAGTTTATAACTTATGTAGACCTCTGTGTGATTTTCTTTGGGACCTTACCAGCTGTGGGAACTGGGCAGGACAGAAACCCCAACAAGCAGGCCCTCATGTTACAGGGTCACTGAAGGGTTCTGTCTCAGAAGGAGGTGTAGACACTGTTTGCCACATATGTATTTTTCACACTTAGTGCCAGAAGTTACCCGCACAGTGTCTGGGAACACAGTGGAGTATGAACTACGGGACCTGGAGCCCGCCACTGAGTACACCCTGAGGATCTTTGCAGAAAAAGGCCACCAGAAGAGTCCTGCCGCCACTGCCAGGTTCACCACAGGTACCAAGACAGCCAGAGTGGAAGTCTTCCTTTTAGAATTTCCCACCCACAGCCTGCATCTTCAACTGCATCCCCTCCCCTGCCCTTCCTCCTTAAGTCAGGCCCTTGCAATGTAATTACATCAGCATGAGTTAGATTCACCAGTGCCCACTCAGTCAAGCCCCAAAGAAGCAAACTGTTTCCTCCTGAACTGAAATGACCCAACAGATGATGAAAGGCTATTTAAAGGAAGGCTTTCAAGTGGAAAAACTTCTCTACTGGCCCTGAACTTGGCATGTAATGACCCATGCTCCAGGCAGGGAAATAGTTTTTAAGGAGTTTTTAAGGCTAATTTTCTTAAATGTTCATTGGGTTTTTTGTATTGAGATTTTTATATAAAATTTGAGGAAATAAAGGATTGTCTCTTCTGCTGGGATGAGGACCAATATGAGTATTCCTCAGTCCTCTCAGTTAGAAACAGTGGAGGCAGTAATGATCTCCACAGCTCTTCTTTCTCCTCTACTCCAACCAAAACCAACCAGGAATATGTTGGGCTTATGGACACTTGCGGTGACAGGACTCATATAAACTTTGACTTTGGAAATTGTTGGTTCAACTTCCTCATCTACATAATCAAGGAGGTTAGGAAAGGGACTTGAACCCAGTTCTCTTCCTACTCTCTGCTCTACATCTGGTGACTCCCTTGCTACACACTGTCTTCTCCAGACCTCGATTCCCCAAGAGACTTGACTGCTACTGAAGTTCAATCAGAAACTGCACTCCTCACCTGGAGACCTCCCCGGGCATCAATCACTGGTTACCTCCTGGTCTACGAATCTCTGGACGGTACAGTCAAGGTATCTGTAAATCTCACATTGCTATACAAAATACCTGCATAATTGTCAAAGGAGGAAAGAATTGCCCGATGCTGTTTCTCTACTCCAATGCAACTAGGAATCTAGAAAAAACTAGTAGAGACTAGATGTGGTACCAGACCTTGTGAGTCTGCCCTCTCGCCTCTCTCACTTTACCCAGACAACATTTCATAAGATTTGATATTTTAAGAGTTGGGCTCAAAGTCATTTAATGTTTCATTGAGGAAACACCAATAGCATCTTTTGTATCTTTGCCACATGTAGTAGCAAAGGCACATACCTGACCTACTATGATGTATCCCACTGCATCTAACTACATCTATTGTCAGTATTAAGTATGTCTTTTTCCCCGTGAACTTTTCTGTATTTCTAAGCTAACTTGCTTATTCTATTCATACACAGCATTTTCCACCACGTCATTTATGTTCTGTATATCATCTTCGCTTTAGCTGAGAAATGTACATCACTACTATTGTAGTCTACAGCTCATATTATGTTTCTTCCAAACTTCATTATGCTGCAGTTTGACCTGGTGTGGTTTGGTCTTGTGTGATTTGGTCTGGTCTCCCTTCTTCATGCTAGAAATTTTGTCCCAGTGTCTCTTAGTCCTGGTTTACCCTTTCATACTGGAACCAAGAATGAAGTTGATTGGAAGTTGAGCTGCACATAAGGGTTTGTCGATGCTGTGGTTCACCTTAGAAATCAGCTGTGCATTGTCAATTTGTGGGGTCATCCCAGAGAGCTTGAGTTCTTACTGTGCACATTTCACTTGATCTTGCACTTCCAGTTGGTACCTTGACCTCCTCATCAGCTGATCCTGGTAGATGTGAATCCAGAGCTTCCACTCTAATGCAGATGCTCTAGAGAGTGAACCTCATCCTTGCATCTGTTTTGGGAGGGAACAGGGAGAATGGGGAGTCTAACAAGCTCTCATACAAAACTTCTAAACTTACTGAACCTTTGTTGAATCCCATCCCACACTGCCTGCAAAGGCAGCTGTGCTGTTGTTCACATGCATCAGGAACTTGTTGGATGCTTCAGTGTGGGTCAGCCAGCCTCTAATGGCTCTGCCCACTCCAGTTAGTCCTTAGCTCTCTCTATTTTGGACCTGTGGGAATTGTTTTCTCTACCACCTACCTTCTGCCCAGCAAGGTTCATAGGATCTACCTGTTTCTCTCTTTCCCCTTCCCCTTCACTTTTATAGTGCAATTCCTCATACTTGACTCACTTTTGACATATATAAGAAGTAAGTAGAGGCATATTGATATTTCCAATCTACCATGTTTAACCAGAAGTAGACACATTTCTAGTTTCCCCACCTTTTCTGGAGCTGGTATTCAATGGATAATTCCACAGCATGAACCGAAGCTGGCCCTTTATCTTCATGTTGTCCCTGTACACACCTCCCAGAGACCCGAGGTCTTCTCCAGGTCTGGGGTTCTAAGATCATGCCTCCATGGCTCATGAGTCACATTTCAGGCCATTCTAGTTGCTTAAAAGACTGAACACAGAAGCATAAAGAAGAATGAAACTCTATCCTCAGGCAGGTCAGTGAGCCTGACTTTGTACCTGAAAGTTGATCCCTCCCCAAGGGCCAGATCTGAGGTGCACACAAAGGTCACTGGGTCTCTGGCATTGAGTGAACACCCATGAATCATGGATAAAGTGCTGGGAGACCAGAAGGATGTGACACCATCCTTTATCACCAACAAATTATGGATTGGGAGCAAGTGTCTCAGATTCTGTTAAATTCAATTCCTGCATTGTAAAAACATGAATGACATACTCCCCCAGTTCCTAGGAAATTTGAGAACCTTCCAGGGGCTTCCACACTGACCTATAACTAACTACAGTCAACAAGCTATGCCGTAGGTTGTAGAAAGCAGGGTTGTGTTTGCGCTGCCAGGATGGAGATTGGATTCAGTCTCAGACACCAAGGTCATCTGCTAATAAGAATTGGAACCTAGTGAGCATCAGAGAAAGTGGATCTTCTACAAAGTGAGCTCAGTCACTAATCTAGACAGTAACCCAGGGACCAATCACAAGCATAGTGTGAGTCACACATCTGTCCTTCCTGGGTCAGCTCAGGCCTACAACCTGATCTACGTACTGGGCTAGCACCATCATCTTCTGACTCAAGAATTCCTAAACATGACTCCTAGCTTCCTAGATATACATCTGCCTCCCCACCCTGTGATAATTCAGTAAGTCTGGGCTAAGGCCCAGATATCAGGCTGTTTTGAAGCTGTAACAGAGAGAGCCCTCTTTAGAAACTGCTGACCTAAATGTTCTCCATGTCTCTGGCCCCTTGTGCAATTCACTTTACCATCAGCTTAAGCTCCTTAAACCTCAACAGCTTAAGCTTATTCAAAAACCTTTCCAATATCCCCATTTCTTTTAAGGATAAACTGTGAACTGCATATCTTGTCATTAAAGGTATTTTGTAATCCCTAATCCCTTTTTGCCAGTTTCCACTACCCCTCCCATCTGAAACTAAGTGTAGTTGAAGCAAAGCATAGCTTCTACATTATTTTAACTTTCTCTACCTTTCTGGTCCCAGAACCTTTACTCATGAAGCACTCCTATCTCTGTCATTCTAGATGTGTACATGGAATCTGGCATGCAGTAGGTACTGAGTAGATTTCCGTTGAGTGAATTGATGATTGCATGGATCAGTAAAAGAAGGCATCTCTACCATGAGACTATCGGGAACCAAACTGATTCTTTCTCCTTCCCACAGGAAGTCATTGTCGGACCAGATACCACCTCTTACAGCCTGGCCGACCTGAGTCCCTCCACCCACTACACAGTGAGGATCCAAGCACTGAGTGGATCCCTAAGGAGCAAGCTGATCCAAACCATCTTTACCACAAGTAAGGGGTCCATGGAGGACACAGTCTTAAGGTCTGACCCTGTAACAGTGAATCAACCTTCCACTTCCTCTTCAACTTCTATTTTATACTTTTCAAGCAAAACTATCTAAAAAAAACCAATTCCCTACTAGTGCTTGGAAGCCTGGGGAATGTAGATGTATGCAAATAGTTCCAGACATCCTGGTAAAAGGCAAAGGAGGGCTAATTAGAGTTCATCTAGATCCAGGCCTTATCTCCATTACTTACTGGATATAGATGTAAGTTATCTACCTTCTAAGAGCCTTAGGTTTTTTTCATCTTTACAATGTGATCAAAAACCATTCCTTCTTCACATGTACCATGTGAGAAGATGAGGTGTTCTATTTGAATTCCTAGCTCAGTGTGTGGCTCTGTACTGTTGAGTTTAATATATATCCTCTCCTTCAGCATGAAGGAGCATTGACTTAGAGAAGCAGGAGCTCTTTGCCTTTAGGAAATGAGCCACTGCCCAGCTGGCCAGCAGTCTGTTCTGAAAGTACCCACCCCTCCCTCTGCTCCCAGAGTCACACTTTCTTTTCATCCTGCAGTTGGACTCCTTTACCCATTCCCCAGGGACTGCTCTCAAGCAATGTTGAATGGCGACACCACCTCTGGTCTCTACACCATCTATATAAATGGTGATAAGACTCAAGCACTGGATGTCTACTGTGATATGACCTCTGATGGAGGTGGATGGATTGTAAGTACCATAGTAGATTCTAGAGGTCCTAGACAGGGCAAGGGGAAATGGAGAATATCCTCCTCACTGTGCGTTCTAACATACATATGTATAAGATATTGCAAGATAGTCCCTGTCACATGGAAAGCCTTCATAATTACCTATTTAAATAGAAAACAAGGGCTGCAGATGTAGTTCAGTTAGTAGAGTATTTGCCTGGAATGTACAAAGTTCTGAGTTCAATCCCAGAACTGCATAAAACCGAGCATAGTTGATAAATATCTACTTGTACTCAGGACTTGGAGGCAGAAGAGCTAGGAGTTTAAGGTCATCTTAAAATATCAGTTTGAAAACATTCTGAGCTATTTGAGACCCTGAGTGAAATAAAAAGCAAAAGCGAAGTGGGGTAGAAAGGTGGAAAACTAAAGAGTGGGGCAAAAGAATTGTAAGTTAAAGAAATAGCACAGGAAATAATTGTTTTATAATTTATCTATTCTGTCATTTCTCAAACAACTCTGAGAGCAGCAATACTGACAATCAAATCTACTGCTTATACCAACCAGCACTTGCTGAGTAGTTACTCTCTGCCAGGAATAAATATGTTCAGAATTTCAGAATTTACTTTGATTAAAACATGGCCATGTTGGCTGTATGGGATATATTATTTTACTAAGAAGCCTTGTTTGCAAGTCATTGCCCCCAACCTCTCCTCCACTGTCAACATCAGTGTCACGTTTCATGAAGACTGATGAGAGGCACCGAGGCACCACTGTCACCAGAGCTAAGTAGTATTTCAGTCCCTAGTTTTCAGAAGACCTAAACTCAAGGCAGGTAGGGGAAAGCATGATGTATCCAAAGTCACATGGCCAATAAACAGTGAACAGAGCTGGAGATGGATGCTCTTCCCACAGTCTGGTGCTCCTCCTACCAGAAAGACATCTTCTCTTCCTTCCATCATGTAAGTGCACCCACATACATTATGTTGTAGGTTTTCCTGAGACGCAAAAATGGACATGAGGACTTCTATCGAAACTGGAAGGCCTATGCTGCTGGATTTGGGGACCGCAGAGAAGAATTCTGGCTTGGTAATACAGCCCTGAAAGTTTGAGTCAGATATGCCTATTTCTGTCTTCATCACTTGTCCTACTGCAGTGACCAACATGGAAAGTTAAGGATTAGATGAAAAAAAGTTTTGTGGGAGATACAGAATGCTGGGATAATTACATGCTCCAGGTCATAAAGTATTAATAAGACAAGCCTCGTGGGTCAACCTAGCATTAAGTCAGACACTAAACTAGTTATGAAACCAACCTCATTGCTGCCATGGATTACTTCCCTCTTGAGCTCCAGATACTGAACAGGTCTCATGTTTCATAGTGACAATCTCTCACCAAGAACCTCCCAGCAAAGAACAGAATTCCCATCTTGCTCATGAGGAAACAGACCCTCAAGGAGGTGTTATGGTTTATCTATGATAATCTAGCCAATGTCATAAATACACTGTAATTCAAAATGTCCAAGTTCATATTATAGTGCCATCATCCATCGGGGACCCTTTCCCGCAAGCTACCTGCACACAGCATCATTCTCTGCACCATTGCCTGACTGAGGCTGAGACTTGCAGCCCGGTGGTATCCATTGCTTCACACCAGTTAGGAATTTTAAAGTGTGTAAGCTCTGGCCCCTTGAGCTTCACGATGCAATAGGAAGTGTAGAAAGTTGATAAAGCAAAGGTGTTGAGCTGCTTTCTACTGAGGCTCAGAAACATGACATTTGCTTTTGCCTAACATCACACCAGCCACAGAGAAGGTTTCAAGCCTAAGTCTGTGTGATATGTCCCACTGTTGAGTGTTCCCAGGCTGCCTTGGTCACCTGTGTTTTCTTATCAGTCCTTGCCTGTCATCCACAGGACTGGATAACCTGAGCAAAATCACAGCCCAAGGGCAGTACGAGCTCCGAGTGGACCTTCAAGACCATGGGGAGACAGCCTTTGCTGTATATGACAGATTCAGTGTGGGAGATGCCAAGAGTCGCTACAAGCTGAAGGTAGAAGGATACAGTGGCACAGCAGGTACGGGTTAGCTACACTGTGAGGCTCTGAAGTCATGGGAGACTTCCTGTGGATTCCTTCATGTCTTCCCTGCCTGACCCATCCGCTGACTTGAATCAGTAGATATTTGAATGTCTTCTTAGGCTAATCCAGACAAGCTGTTATTAAAGGTCTGGCCAGCATCTGATCTCTGAGATAGAGAGCAGGTCAGAAATCGTGCCAACTATGGCTGAGTTATAACGACTCTCATTTTCTTAAGAAATGTGTTTCTTGTTCCTTTGTAGCTAATAGTTGTAGAGTGATGGGAAAATGGTCTTCCAAAGGCTCTGTCTTCACCAAAGCCTCCTCAGTGCTTTGCTGTGATAGGCATGCGGTGTCTATGAGGATGTGCTGATGTTCAGATTCTGACATAACCAGGTGTCAGGGACATGGTCCAGATGCTATGTTTCTTATAAGTTTCCTGGTGATGCCCACATTCCTGGCATGGCTAGACTCTTGACTGACTGGCAAGATACCTCTGTTCTTCACCTAGATCATAACCCTAGTTTTGAAAATGTCTTTGACTTGAAGTGCTTTTTGTATAGTTTTCTGGTTCTACATTAGAGCAGCAACATGTAAGGAAGTTATTCTTATCCAGGCTATGAGGTAGAACCCTTCTTTGTAGGCATTTTTTAACTGCTCCCCTAACCCCATTGAACCCTCACAAATGTCTTTTAGTAAAATAACATAAAGATGAGGAAATGGCTTAGGAAAATTCAGGAATTTGTCCAAGATGCAGCAGCTCACAGAAGGAGTGTGTGTGTGTGTGTGTTTGTGTGCATGTATGTGCGTGTGTGCATTTGTGTGTGCCTGTGAAGAGTAGTGGTAACAAGCAGGGGCCAGGTAAAGAATGTAGACCACTTCATGTAACCCATGGCTCTTTGGGTGGTCTTATTTTATGCTTATGAAAACAGGAGACAGATTTTGCAACCTCTCTGAGAGCCCTTCTAGAATGGGAAAAGTCTTCACTTTTCACTAATGGGTTCCAAAACCAGGGTGCAGTGGAAAGGGGACACAAAGCTTCCTTTGAGAGGCAATTTGGTTGGAAGGAAGAGCAGTAGTCAGGAGTGGAAGTTATTTTAGTGCTTACATGCCTCAAAATATCTGACACTTTACCACCTGACAATAAATACCTCTTTGGTTGAGATTGCTTGAGGAAGAAAGAATCTTGTTACACAGCAAGAAAATCCACCAACCAACAAGAATGTTGCCTGTATCTACTCTTTATGTCTCTGATGAAGGAGAATTCTCTTTCCCTTCTCTCAGAGTAACATCTTCAGGTTGTAGCTTCCTACATGCTTTGGTGGTAGTGCCTCACAGGAATATTCATCAATAATCTGCCTTTTCTCTGGATGTTATGGATAGCATCATTAGTTAAAAAGACTCTTGAGATCCGTTGACACCTTGCTCCAAGATCTCAGCATCAAATACCTGGATGTCTTAGAATGTCTGCACACAATTTTATGGTTTAGGAGTAAGGAGGACCCAGACAATATTACCAAGTAGCATATATGTAAATGAGGTTCTTACATATGAATCAGATAATACCAGCCTGGTGGTAAACACTTTTATAAAATGGTTATGTGATACCCAGGCTATCTGACAATATTTAGAGACTGAAGGTCTTAATTATGACCATATCTTTGTATATGAGGGACAAGCCCACTGTTACTATTTTTGTTTTGTTTATTGGCACACGGTCTCACTATGTAGCCCAGGCTGTCCTCTGATGTGGGCTTCCTACCTTAGCCCACCCCACTCTCATGCTGGGATTACAAATGTTCACCACCATACCTGATCCAAACATCATTATTAAATGCCAGGTTTTCTCCTTATTCTCATCGGTCCTTTATGCAAAGAAAATGTAGACAAATCATGAACAACCTGGCTGCTTGCATGCCAGTCTCCCTGTCCAGAAAAAAATTTCACATCCAGTGTTAGAACAGCACTGTGAGATAGACAGAATTCATGGGATGGCTGCATTTTATAGATGAGAAAACTGAGGCTTAGAAGGACGCTTGGCTGTGTCAGGTCACAGTTAGAAAACCAAAGAGATGGGACTTGAATGGAACCTTCCACAGCCACCTGCACCCTTCTTTCTTACCATAGAACAGTGCTTTTCTTTAGAGATAAGTGGTGAGGGTGACACTCATATCCCAAGCTTCAATCCTCATTCTGGATTTGAGTCTCGGTGTCAGCATACCCATGGATCTTTCAATTGTTACCTTTGGTTCTGTCCTATACAACCTTGGGGGGTAGTGCAGCTGTGATTTTGGAGGGGATCTTTATTCTCTCTTCTTTTTCTCTCTTTTACTCTCAATCAGGTGACTCCATGAACTATCACAATGGAAGATCCTTCTCCACCTATGACAAGGACACAGACTCAGCCATCACCAACTGTGCTCTGTCCTACAAAGGAGCTTTCTGGTATAAGAACTGCCATCGTGTCAACCTGATGGGCAGATATGGGGACAATAACCACAGTCAGGTGAGTAGTCTGTGACAGCCCACAAATGACAAGGATAGGGGAACAAGATGTGGGTCAGGGAAGGGCACTTCACTAGAAAATTTGTTATCTTTCAACACAGTGAGGAATCTCAGTGACAAATCGTCTACGATAAAAACAACACATATTAACTCTTGAAGAGCTCAAGAAGAACTAACCACTGTCCAAATAGGTCACAAATATAGAATTTTCCCTCAGATAAAAAAATCTGTAAAGCTAATGAAGGTGAACGCTATTTCAGAGAAGCAGGGGTAATGTAGACCCTGGTAAAGTTCAGGCCCACAAGTGTCTTCAGACTCCCAAGAAAGATATGGGATGAAGCATGAATTTCAAACCCCCCTTGTTTTACTAAGGTACATATATCCTTTGACAAATGGCTCTCCTGATTTTGGAAGCATGGCTAAACCTCCATATGCCTAAGCCCCTGATTTTTCCCTAAGCCCCATACACTCTCATGCAGCTCCCACCATCACAGAATTTTGAACTCTTTAGAAAAAAGTAAAAGAACCACACTCAGAAGCCCACCTTGCTGAGCCCTGTCTACACTAGCGGGAGCCCCCAAAACAACGGCAAGTGGGGCCAGCTACTTAATCACGGCTGACCCCAGAACCAGCTCCTTCTGAAACATCCATCCACTCCCCAGGGAGAAGGGATAAGTATGGTCTCTGGGTCACATCATGTTTAACCCTAACCAGGTCTGTTCAAGATCCCAGTGAGTTTACAGAAAGTACAATAGTCCCCAGCTTTCTGGCGGGGTGCAGGATAGCAGCCTCCCGAATGTTTGTGGGTTTGTTGATCTTGATTTCAGAGTAGGGTATTTTGAAAAATGCTCTATGGGTAATTCTTGACATGCAGCAGGTACTAGGGGCTGCTAGTTTTTATTATTAGATTTGCCAATGTGTTTACGACTTAGTCAATTGGATACTAGAAAATGATATCCATGAGCTTAAATGTAGATCAAGCTCTCTGACCTATATATCCTGTGCTTGTAATCTTCCCTCTGTGGAGAAGCAGGGAGTGTTTTTTCATGTATGTTACAGAGAAAGCAAGAATGGAAGACTACCTCTTTACATCAACCCTTGGCTCTATCCATCTCATTGCCTAGTCCCCTAATGCCAGTGTGATACGGAATAAACAAAATAAAAACCTTTAAGTTAAATAAAAAAGAACATGTTGCTGGGTGATGGTGGCACATACCTTTAATCCCAGCAAGCAGAAGCAGGCAGATCTCTGTGAGTTCGAGTGCAGCCTGGTCTACAAGAGTTCCAGAGTTACAGAGAAACCCTGTCTCGGAACCAAAACAGAACACGTCATTTATTCTCCTTCAATCCAGTTTTCAAAGCAAAGATGTCATCAGAGGCCACAAAGAACTCACAAGAGCTCAATCTACCTCTGGCTCTGCTCAGACCACATGTGGCCTCTGTGAGGTCTTTTTCCCTCTCCAGCTTCTGATCCCACTTTCAAGGATTCTTGGCTTCTAGCCAGCCTTGAACTTCTTTGGAAGTAAAGAGAAGGTCAGTAGGTAGAACAACCTGTCAGGTTACAGGACCTCATTGTAACTGTGTGGTCACTGTGTGAAATGAACCAGCTACTCTCAGATCCCATCCTGCTTTGGGCTTAGAGATAGATGGCCTCGTACCACCAAATGCCAAAAATTAGAGTCAAACTAAAAGAATCTTGTAATTTCTCTCATCTCACTAGCCATTGCTTTGTCTAGGGACATGTTCCTTGTAGCTCTACTCAGTTTCCAGGGGAAAAGGTCAATGGCAAGGGATGGTGGCCTTCAGAAATGCAGCCTGAAACTGTGATGGCCTAACCTGAGCATCCCCTGCATACTCTTGGGTGCAAACTCAAACATCTCTAGGCCCTGTGAAAGAGCCACACCAAGAAGCCTGGGTACAAATGGTGTCTTATAGAAAAATCTTTGGCAACATCTCAAAGATGTATGTATTTCCTTGAAGTGAGGGTCCCCAGCACTGTGACAGCACACCGACAAACTGATTTAGTCTTCAAGGATCTTCTGAAGCTGACAGTGGTATGTGTCAAGAAAGCCGAATTACATGTAGTAAAGCTGAGTCTTGAACATTCTTCTCACACAAGTGTATATTCATGTGTGTGAATGTCAACCCTGAATGACTCTAACTATGGAGTTAGTTTAGATTCAGCCTGCTCTTTTGAAAGTTTTCACAACACAGCCCAGAAAGCAGAGTCCAGAGGCAGCTGCCTGTGAAATGCAAAGTAGTTATGAATGAAAACGAAAGCCTTTTTGTTTGGATAACTAAATGGTGATGACCCACAAACAGGTTTCCAACTGGAAACTAACCCAGAGGGTCTGATTTTTTTTTGCAGGGTGTTAACTGGTTCCATTGGAAGGGTCACGAGTACTCAATCCAGTTTGCTGAGATGAAGCTGAGACCTAGCAACTTCCGAAACCTCGAAGGCAGGAAAAAGCGAGCATAAACTCCCCGGACAATTGAGTGAGAGAGAAATGAGGCCCAGAGAAAGGAAAGAATTTTTACCAAAGCATCAACATGGCCGGTCAACTGTCAAGCTCTCGCTGGGCATCTGCTGGGTGTCCAACCCGGCCCTGGATCAGTAAGGCCCTGGCGTAGGCCCCTGCAGTCACTTCCTTTGCACCAAAGACAGCAGTCTGCAACCAGTTTCTGCTTTCTTGTTTGACTGAGCAAAGCCTTCCAGTGATAGCAACACAATGGTGTTTCATTTTTTTACTTCTCTTGGGTGGTTCTGGGAATGGGAGAGGGGTAGTCTGGCTATACAGTGGATGTAGTCATTTTTACACAAAGCCGTATAATTAATTGTTATTGTTTGGGGTAACAAAGATAAAAATGTGTGTCATTGAGTGTTACTCCCTGTTGTTTTGTACATTTCATAAAACTGAAGCCAGAAAAGTGATACTGTTTAAATTTCGAGGACATTAATATTATTAATATAATAATGGTGATGGTAATGATGAAACTGGGGGCTTTTCAAGAGATGTTTCCTTCCCAAATGCATCTGGACAGTATCTGATTGTATTTTTTTTTTAATAAAAGCACAAGTACTTTCAAGTTTTGTCTGTGATGCTGATTTTCATGGTCAAGTCTGGATTTCCCCAAAACCAGTGTGTCAGAACAAAGGGAGGAATGCTGGAAAGGGAAGGAAGGGAGGATAGTGCTCAACTACCAAGGAAGAGGAGAGAGGAGACAAGGGACAGAGAGGGAGGGTCAGCAAAAATTCCACAAGATTGAAAGAGCTTACACGCTAAGATCAAGCTCCGTGCTTGGCATTTAATTTGTAATTTTCTTCTTAAATTATGATTTGTCTATTAAAGACACCGTGGTGTCAGTTTTCTAGAGCTGTCTAGAAACCCTATGGAAAGGAAGGAATTGATAACACAGCACACTTCTCAAATTCTACCATTCCCAAGTTCCCTAACTTCTCTGAGCCTCTACTTCATAATCATAAATGATATGCCCACTTATTATTTCATAGTATTTCCATGAAGAATAAACTCGACAGCCAAGCGAGAACTCCAGCATGGTACTTAACATATACGAAGGCAATAAGTTTATGCTATCTCTACTATGACTGTCTACAAAATGGCTCATAGTATTGGCTTATGCTGCTTACCCAAATAAAAATGGAACCCTGTTTAGACCCGTGTCTTTGGCCCCAGTGTGCTGCTCCCTCCCTGGCCCCTAATGAAAATCTCTCCTTCTTGGTCCTTGGTGTGCCATAGTGACAGAGTTCTAGTTGCAAATTAAAAGAGTAAGTGAAATTAAGCTGTTCAGTGTTTTGGGCACTCTTGAGTTCTTAAATCTAGAAAAGATGTCTGGACTGTCTCCTTCTCCCCCTTCACCACAGGCCCTAAGAAGAAAAGAGCTCCAAACTCAGCCTAGACACTTCCTAGTGCCAGCACTCCCCACCCAGCCCAGCAGGCCTATGCCTGCTCAGTAGTGCTGTGAGTCATGGTCACAGACAGCAACATTTCCCTTCAAACCAGGCGCAGGGCAATTCCTAGCTCATCATCTTAGAGATTCTCAGCAAATTGACTTATTTAATGGAAGTGTCTGGGCTGCTGGGCCTTCATCAAATGGAATGCAGTGGTTCAAAAGCCAGGATGAAAGGAATTCGTGGCTCCAGCCAGATCCTTTGCTGCTGAGTTTATCTTGCTTTAATAAATGCTGTCTTGTTATATACACAATTTGTGTTCCAGATCATAAGACCCATCACCTGCAACCCAGCCATAGCAACGCTCTCCTGGCTGCACAAACCCAAATAAACGGATCTCTGTAACAACCAGGCTTTAAGTGGGAGGCTTAACTCTCCCCTGACTACTGACACTGTTTAAGCCCAAATGTCACCCCTCTTCAAGACTGTTGGTAGACATAGCTGTTAAAGGCCTCCTAAAACCCACACAAGAATCAAGTCCTTATTAGAAAAGAGGCCTCATCAGACAAGAGTCCTTAGTTACAGACTTAAAGAGAGTTTGGATTCCCTTGAAGGAAAACTGGCCACCAGATGATTCTAGACCAATTGTTCAAAGCCCAACACTGTTGGTCCTTCAGTCTCCAACCCTGTGGCTTTTTCAGGCAACTGCCTGCATCTGGAAAAGTCTCTTAAAACTATACTCCACACTCGAGGTCATGTCCCACTGACATGGAGCAGACAAAATCACCACTGACATTAGCTTCCAGGGTGTTCAGTTGGCCCTGACACCTTTGCCTCATCCACTATCCTCATTCTCCCTGCTTCGTGCCACACTAAAAACTCCAAGGTTTTTAGTGTAAGACATACAAAAGCCTCCAAGCTTCTGGGCGAGCATGGTAAATGGGAGGCGTCAGCTGAAGAGAGGCAGAGGGTGGGACAAGCTGGGGAACTTACCTGTCTACTCCATCTCTGTGCCATCACTGTCAGCTGACATGGTCTCTCCTAAGGTTCTCTTTCCCACTGCGGTTCAGATAGCTGCCCCTGCCATTTACCTGCTCTGAACTAGAATGTTGATTCTGCACAGAGACTTGGGGAACTGTGCTGGCCCTGTGGTTCTGCTCCACTGGCAAGCACCTTTGAAAAAGTCTCTTGCTCAGATTTCTCAGGGACCCTGATAGGTGGCTCACTCTTGGAACCGCCTGGATGTTTGGTGTCACTGCTAATCCCCATGCTTCTCCTATACATTCTCATTTCTCTCTCTTCTCTCTTTCTGTAGTAACCATTGGTCATTTAATGAATTCTCAGCACCCATATATAAGACTTTCCAATGGATAAGGATACTGTAGTCTACCATGAAAGCCATGGGGATAACACTTCTTTGCCCACCTGATTGTCAGTTAAATACAGAGGAACTGCTATTGACCAAGGAATATATTAATAAAACAAAGGGCCCAGGATTGGCTTCCCCATAGTATTTATCAGCAAGGTCACCTAAGCAGTGTCTAGCAGGGTATTCCAATGGGAGGGCCACAAATGCCCAGTCCAGTTTGCTGAGTTGAAGCTGAGACCCAACAGCCTCTCTCTCACATACAGAAGGTAGACATCATCACCGTTCGAAGTAGACACTGCCCCTTTGTGCCTTCTGGAGAAGTGTTTTTGGAAGACCTGATGAGAAGACTCCCCTGATGCTATACTCAGCCCTGATAAATATGACTTGCTTGGCAAAACCTAGATTAGTAGAGCATAAAGCAGTAGTCCTTTGAGGGCATTTTATGGAAGACTAGACAATAGGGTTATAACTCATAATTTAATCCATTGATGATTCAGACTTTGAACAGACTAGTAAGAGAAAGTACAACAGTGGAAGTGAGATGTAAATGGGAAAACTGAGCCACTGGGTCAATGGGTATGCCTTTGAGGGATAGATCTTAGCCACTGGGTATGCCTTTGAGGGATAGATCTTAGCCACTGGGTATGCCTTTGAGGGATAGATCTTAGCCACTGGGTATGCCTTTGAAGGATAGATCTTAGCCGTGGCCCCTTCTTATTCCACTCTTCTTCTGAGATTCCATCAGGATGTTATGACATTCTTCCTTACCACAGACTCAGAAACAATGGGTCCAGCAGATCATGGATGGTGCTTGAATATGAAATGTTCTCCATGGGCTCATAAATTTGGACACTTGGTCCCCAGTTGGTGTTACTGTTGAAGAAGGTTGGGGAAGCCTCAGTGGAGGAAGTTGTTCACTGAGGGCAGGACTTGTGGTTTCATAGCCCATCCATTCCTTCCTGTTAGCTCTCTGATTAGTGATAGCGGTTATGTGGCTGGATGGCCTTCTCTTGCTGCCGTGCCTTCCCTGTCATGATGGAATGTGTCCCCTGAAACTATAAGGAGGATTATAAGCCCTTCTTTTCTGAAATTGCTTCTTGTCGGCATGCTGCTGCAGCAAAGAAAATTAAAGAAACCGCTACAAATGGAACCTTCCCAAACAGGGGGGCCCTCGCACCTTTCCGCCATTGGGGGTTTCTTTCAGGTATTGTCACAGTGATAAGGACACGAAGAAAGGAACTCAGGACCTGAGATCTAAATCTGTAGGAGTTCACCAAGTGAAAGAAGCAGGGGAACTGGAGAGTATAGCATGTCTGCAGGCCCAAGGCTTCCCTGCTGCAGAGATCATCAGAGGTGCCAGGGCAAGAAGAGCTACAATAATATTAGTTACTTTTGCATTGCTGTGACAAAACACCCAATACAAGTAGCCTAAGGAAAGGAAGCATTATTTTGGCTCACAGATTGGAATTGTGGTCTTCATGGTGAGGGGGAGGCTGTAGCAATGGCAGCAACAGCAGATATAAAGCAGCAAGTCACAGCACATCTCCAGCAAGTGAGCAGAGACATGGATGCTGGTTCCCAGCTAGTTTTCTCCTAGTTTCTACTTGGTCCATTCCAGGATCCTAGCCCATAGGGTGGTACTGTGTACTTTCAGGATGCTTCTCACTCTTCAGTTGATCCTCTTTGGAAACACTCTCACAGACACATCCGAACATGTGCCTCATTAAGCCCCCTATGGGTTTCTTAGCATAATGAAGTCAGCGACAGAAATTAGCCAGCATAGATACCGAACAGAAGAGCCTACAGTGAGCGGCAGGGACCCACCACACAACCCTCACTAGTAGAGAACAAGAATTTTTAAAAACTGTTTTTGCTGAGTTCAATGAAAAACTGCTGGAAGATGAGTATTATGTTCAAGCCTTTTTCACTAAAACCATTTTATGATGCAGCTTGGAAATGTGCTGGAGGTGTGGTGGGTGAGGGGAACATGCAGAACGAGTCAGGAGCTAGGTGAAGGGTGATGAATGGAGTGGGTTGTGCAGATGGAGCATGGGATTCTGCGAGGATTCACAGGCAGCACTGACAGGTTTGGGACTGGCTGCAAAGCGCTTCTCCATGCCCGCCGCAGTTCTGAGCTGCTTGCAGTAATTACCAGGGATTTATTTGTCAGAACTCAGGTGTTAGTTTCTATTTGAGCAGCCCAAATAGGGGCATGAGAAGCAGAGTGGATGCCTCATTCACTTGAGAACAGGGAGCCAGCAGGGTCCTGAGGTGCTTGCTTTGCTTCTTGGAACTAGGTTAGGTGAGAAACTCTCTCATGGTGACTGCATTAGGCCCAGTGGTGAGGTCGAGGCGAGGCCTGGATGACAGGAGTGAGACTGGTGAGGAACGGAGGTGAAGGTGTTGGGAGGACCTCGGCTTAAAGACTTAGTGTCTACAGACCACAGCTAGGAGTTACTGACGCTACTGAGCCCAGGCTAGCCCACGGCTAGCCTTGCTCTCTAAGAAGTGCAGTTTTTCATTAGAAAGGTGCGTGTCCTGTCCCTCTTGTCCTTCCACCTTGAGAGCACCGCAAATGCCACATGCCCCGTGTGCTTGCTGCCATGGCTTGTGTTGGTGCCCAGCACCGGCGCCCAGCGGGGGCTTCACCCTCCTGCTCCTCCTGCCGCTGCGAGGAGCCCACAGATGAACCCAGTCTCTGGAGAGGAAGCCCAGTGAGGCTCGTTTGGGAAATACCCATTCCCTCTAGGACTGGAAAGTAAAGCTTAATAATTTACAGCAAACACATACAGAGTAGGGGGCCTCCAAATTAAGTAGCTTCCATATGCACACATCACATTTGCAATTATAGGTTGGGAAGATAAGTCTCTGGGCAGTGAAATGCTTCCCCCCAAGTTCACCCAGGCCCTAAATGCTAGAGTTTGTGAATGCATAAAGACCCCTTTGGCCTAGGCACCGTGAGGACTGCCCATACCGATCTTTATTTCTCTGTTCACTCTACTGTTCTGAGTGCCTGTGCCCTCCTGTGAGCAGGTGCAATGGTCCCCTCTGTAAAGGGGTGATCATCATACAGACAGCCTGGCTTGCATCCCAAGCTATCCTGATACTAAGTCACCCTGGAACGCCCACCTGATTTTTCTGAATATCTTATAAAATTGGAATTAAGAATTTTATCTTGATAAGATGGGGGCCTGTGGGTGAGATGAGATTGGTATTCTGAACAATGATAGACTAGGAAAACTGCCCACACGGGTTTCTGCCCCACACAGTTTCTGAAAGACAAGCTGAGCAGCATGAGTAAGTAAATCAACCACCAGGTGGCAGCCTCCTCCCATCTCAGGAGGGCACAGCCCCTGGGTGTTCCTTATAGGGATGTTTGATGCCGCTTGGTGCTCAAGGCAAGGGGACTAGGCTGGCAATTTGTAGACATCTCTGGGCAAACAATTTCTTCTCCTCCACAATAACCTTCTCCACAGAAGTCTCCAATAAGGAAATAATAATATATTTATATACACTTATAATATATAAGGGAAGACCCAGAAATTTATAAGAAATCTGGCTGGCTACCACTGCTTTCCCAATTCCTCATCTGCTTTTTACCAGCAAATGCATCTGGGGTACAGGAGCGTCGATTGGGAGGAGGTGTTTCTGGCCCAGCAACCGGTTTCCATTCTGAATCGACAAGGACCCCACCTTCCCACGCCACCCCACCAGGAAGAATTACCATCCTCTACAACCTGCTGAGTGACTGACTCCTTTGTACCCAAAGCCCATTTCTGGCTTCCTTTTATTTGCTAGTCCTCTCTTGTTGGTTATAAGGACAACCTGTGGCATTTTCCATTGTCCTGGCCTATCTTTGACCTCTTAGAAATCAATGAGACTCCTAGCCCTTTTCCTCCTCTTTGATTTATGGCACAGTGTGAGAAATATGGAACATTATAGCCTGACTTGTCCTCATTGCTTTTGCTATGCCTGATGCTATTGGCTTTCTCTCCACCCATAAAGCCCTATTAAAATACTGGTCCTTGAGCATCATCTTGAGTAGCTTGAGCAGTGATCTTGACTTCATAGTTACGAGCCCTGCATCCTTAGTACCTATCCTAGAACCAATCTCCTTCCCAAAGGACTGTACAGGGTTCTCTTCAAATAGTCATTTGTGCTGCTCTGTGACCCAAATCCTCTGATGCTTGCCTTCCAGTTCAAAGAAGCACCCAAAACATAACAGTGATTTTGAAGACACCTACTTCCCTACCATATGATGCTCTGAGTAGAATGGCTTCCCGCTATGCTACTCAGCAGGCACAACCACTACAAGCCGTTGATCAAGAATGTTCTTGCACAGGTGCAGCTCATTTCAGCTTTGAGGCATATTCTTTTTAGGGGGTGGGGGGAGGAAAGGGTTTATTTGGCTTACACTTACATCGTCAAAGGAAGTGAGGACAGGAACCTGGAGGCAAGAACTGATGCAGAGAGCATGGAAGGATGTTGCTTACTGGCTTGTTCCCTCATGGCTTGCTCAGCCTGTTTTCTTATTGAACTCAGGACCATTGGCCCAAGGATGGAATTACCCACAATGGGCTGGGCCCTCCCACATCAATCACTAATTGAAAAAATAAAAAAACAGATCTTATGGGGGCATAAGATTCCCTCCTTTTAGGTAACTCCAGTTTCTTGTGTCAAGATGATGTAAGACTAGTCAAGGCATGTTCTAATGACACTTTCATCCCCCTCCATGACCTCCCCACCCTCCCCACCCTCCCCACCATCCACAACACTCCTTTTCCCACAGTACAGTATTTCCACCTGTTTGTTTGTGTGTATACTCTCTGGAAATCAGTCTCTGTTCATGTTTCTTTTACCTTGTCTCTAGCACCGAGGACAGAGCTGCCCCGACATTTCCTAGCATTACTTGTTTGCTGGCTGAACACCTGAGCTGTCCCAGGAGGAGGGCCTAGCGGTTTTATTAGCTTTACTTACTGTCTAAAAGTTGAGTGCTGACTGTATCTCATATCTCCAGCTCATAAGATACAGCTGAAACAAATAAATGTGATCTTGATGCCACCTGTAATCAGTGCGGATTTGAATTCAGATCAGGTTCACCCGTGGCATGAACTTAACAAAAGGGTGTTGTAAAAATGCAGTCACACAATTGCTGTGTGAGAACTTCTAGAGACAGCCTTTCCCGAGAACTAAATTGTCCTCCAGTGGACAATCTAGCAGAAAATCAAAATGGTGGTGGGAGGAGGGGCAATACTATGGATCTCTGTGTTTTCTAAGAAAGACAACATGATACACACAACCAAAGTAAAGTAACTTCTCCATCCACACGGTCCCTCAGATGCAGCCTCCCAGTTTCAGAACAAGGAAGCAGCATTTCTCAAGGATCAGAGGGAAGAAGGCACATTCACTGAGTTCTCAATCCTTGGCTTGATGCAAAAGGTCAATAAGATGAGGGGAGGGAGAGGGGAATTCCCAAGGCATGGCGGGAACATCAGCAGCCTGGCTTCTGTTTGTTGTGTGCTCAGGAGCTCCTTTGGTCAAAGGAGGCCTTGGCCATCCCTGAAGGCATTCCTCTATGTTCTGCATCAACTTCCTGGCCTCTAGGCTTTCTGAGCAGCTAGCAGAGGAGAGTAAGAAGAAGCCCTAGGTGTATGAAAAAAGCTTCAGAGTCAGAAAGAGAGAGAGAGTAGAGCCAGCTTCACAGAGGCTGACCACCATGCTCCTCTGGGCACCCCTCAGGTGAACAGGAGGCCCAGGTGTGGACGGATGTGTCACCGCCAAACCCAAGTCAAAGGAATTAGGAGCTTTCCACCCGGTGAAACGGATGAGGTCTCAGGGACGACTGCAGATTGATGGGCTGCCGTTTGCTGTGCTCTGACTGACACTCCAGCACCACATCACTGTCACTTTGGCAGGGCTTGCCCCTTCTCCATTGCCAGGCCTCAGTTACCCAGCACTGTATCTCCACTGGAGCACTTCACTCAGGTAGCCAATCTTCAATGCTGCTTCTCCAGCTGGAGGTAGGAACCATCCCATTAAGAAGTCTTCACTGAAAAAAATCAATTTAGAACAACTGCCTGGAAGGTAATTGGAAGAATTCGAAGATCACATCAGGCTTGGTAGGGAAGAGGTTCACACTTAATTGACAGATGTGGTATTGCATTTCTCATCCTTAGAATGAAGTATATTTAAACTCCCAGGAGAATGGGGAGGCTAGACGCTACCTCTTTAGAAAGAGGTTGATGGAACAGTGAACAGAGACATGGTGTTTGTTTTAAAATAATTCCTGTTGTAGAAAAAGGAGACTCATCTGTTGAATGACAGAGATAAACAGAATCTAATAGTGAACTCCACAAGAGCACAAGCACTAAGTGAGAAAGGCTTGGAAGGACCAAACTTGCGCAGTTTCCCATGGCAACTGTGTGCCCTGCAGCTGGCAGTGAAGGGCCTTCGATGCTAGTGATGACTCGGAGCAGAGCAGGTGAGCAGGCAGAGCCCTTCTCCCCAGCGCTACAGGCAACTTCTCGGGAGCCTCTGGCTTGGCTCCTAGCTGCAGACAAGGTGCTAAAGATATTTCTGCTCCAGGTTTTCGGTCCCCAGCCTGCATCCCAAATGCAATGGACTCACAGACAGATATGAAGACTGGAGACACCTGGAAATTCAGGCGCTCTTCTTGGGAGAACAGAAGACATCAGACAGAGCCCTTCCCCCCAGGAACCATGTCAGCAGGAGCCTTACTCACAAAGTGAGAAGCCCTGTCACTTCTGGATTCAATCCATTTTCCACAAACATGCTTCTTACTGGGGCAGGGGGCGGGGGTAAAAATTGGACAGTCCCAGCAATCCCAGCCTTGAACAGTCCCTGGAGCATGTGTCTGTCTCCTGGGTCGGAATCACTTCCACATGAGATTATTCTTGGGCAACTTGTTCTGTTACATGAACCTTGTCAAATCTCACATACAAAGATGCAATGATCTTAGGACACAATCAAAGGTGTGTGTCTATAAAGGAGAATTGTAAAAAGACTGAACATCCTCCTCCCAGCCGCAGTCACCACAGAATTCTTTTTCTTCTACAACTAATCCACCAGGTATTCAACTGGAATTTAAGTCACTTGATGCTTGTCTTGTAATACATGTTCTCAAAGCTAAGACTAGAGTTTAGGTAAAATAAGACCCCTGACCATAGAGTCAGGAAACTGCCTCCCCTGCCAGACAGTGAGTGCGTTGGAAGCAGGAATTATTTCTTAGAGGTCTTTGTGACAGCCATCACTGGTGAGGAAAGTAGTGCTATACTCATCAGTGAATGCAGTGGAAGGATCCAACCATTTGTTTCGAATCCTGCTTCTACTACAGAATTAGCCATATTCATTTGGTCAAGCTACATAACTTCTTTGGGTCTCAAATGTTTTCTTCTATAAGTCAGAAATAATAATAACTATCTCATGTGACTGCCATAAATACAGTATACATACAGTATCCCAGACACTGTCTTTCATAGAGTTGTACTGTAGTAAGTGGCAAATAGTATCTCACCTTTACTCCAAGCAACCATCCTTCACACGGGGTGATCAATATCCATTTGACCAGCTGATCAATAGGTGAAACTAATGTGAATGTTTTCAGTTAATTTAAGTGGAAGCCTGGATGGGTCAGGCCAAGTGCTTTGTGCCCTGGAGCTGCTTTGCTGAAGAACATGAAGCGAGCAGAGAAAAACAAACATAAACTGTAAACACGCTGCTAAGTGTCAGAAGCAGCAAAAGTCATTTCTCACTCCCACCATGCCTTCTGATTTGGTATTCTAGTCACGTGAGGCGAAGGTCCAGATCCTCCAGAGGATCACATAAGATGTTCAATTCTAACAGCTTGCCCTAATAAAGCTGAATGTGATAAATTACACTCAAAGTCACCAGTGAGATTTCTACTTCATCTGTCCCCCACCCCAATCTGACCCTCCATGAATATATTACTGTAGATGAATATACATTCAGTGCTGCCAAGGAAGCCAAATGTATGCCAGACCAGTATTTCCTTTGCTACAAGGAAAGCAAGGACAAAGTCGTGGCTGTGCTTTTCAGTCTTTCTGGCTCAGTGTGGTCTGTTCATTCTAGTTCCTTCCACCAGGCTCTATTCTCCTTTTCATACCAATGGTGTAATGTTGCCCTTCTTTCTACACATAAGCCACTAAAAACCAAGCAGAAGACTACTTAAAATACAAAATTGTGCAGCTTCTCATTTTGAAAAATCTCCTAAGTGCTTCTTGTTTAGATTTGCCATCCTGGCACGAAAAACTGTGCTAAAAATAAAACAGTGTCTGATTGACAGCACTCAGTGTTCAAACCTCATTTAAACATCATCACCACTCTATAGTCTCCAACATATAGAGCAGGGAACTGAGGCAGGTTAGACCAGTGTCCCTGAGGTGGTAGTTTGTTTCATGCAATCAGAATTAAAATGAAACACGATGACTTAGAACCTCATTATGTAAGAAGTGGCCATGTGTGAACATGATTAATAAGCAGCTAATGGTGGAAAGATCAGAGCCTGCAAAGCCCAGACTCTGATGACAATGACAAGGGGGCTGTCCTCTTTCCTTTGGTTACTTACATCTCCTCTGCCATGTGGGCCACAGAATCTGAATGCATCAGTAACAGAAACCAAGAGGTTATTTGCTGTTATACGTATATTTGGAGAAGAAAAAAATCCATAAGGCAAAGGAACAGAAGCCTTAATGATTTCTCTGCCTACAAGGTAGGCGTACCACTCTGTAGCCTCCCCTTTAATGGGGAGATGGTCCCCTGCAGAGAGTAGAACTGAGACAAGAATCATGATGTCACTGTAAAGTGGAAGCTGTACCCTCAGCTCCTGGAATGTGTCACACTGTATTCAGAGACGCTGGCCCAGATGATGGAGGCCTATGTGGCTGTCTACTTGTTGCCCAGAGATCCAGTGCTGATAGAAGATGCTCACACGAATTTACATTCCAGACTGTCCAGAACACCCGGGGCTCAGGCTGCATAAATGCGTCTACAGAGGCTGCTCATTTCACTTTGAGCCAAGACTCAAAAAGCCCTTTTTCAGGTCCTGGATTTCTGTTCTGTTTAGATTTGGAGGACAGACTGCAACCACACAGACAGGAATCTGCATTAAGGCTATAAGGAAGTAATCACTTCCCTCAGACTCGAATGACATCATGAACATTGTTACACCAAGGCATGGGGCCCAGATACAGAGAAACACTATCAAGTTGCTCTAAGAACCTCCATGCCAGCCTACCTCTGCCTGTATAAGCCTTGCTCTGTCTGGTCTCAGGCAGCTCCTATACCTGCTTCCCACTACTCTTTGCTAGTTGGTTTCTGAGCTGTCTACATTTCACTCTGTAGAATTCCTTCCCCTCACCTCCTGATGTCTTCTACCCCACACTATATACACAATGAACTATATTGTGCCATATTATTCCTACTTCTTTACATAATTAAAGAACCTGACCTTTCCCTTTACATAATTACCCAAGTCAAGTCTGCCATTAGTCTTGTTTGAACCTATGCCATGCCATGGACACACTGTGGGCTGGTAGGTTTTAAGCTACTCTGACCCAGATACAAAAGAGGGTCATAGGAAAAAATTGTCATGGGATAGAAGAATCCTGGTAGCCACCTTTAGACAGGATGTCAAGGTAGTTGTCTTTAAAACTGGAACATTTGAGTCTAAACTTGTGTGATTGAAGGCACAGTTCTTGAAAGAGGCCTGGAGTGGGAACCAGCTCACTAATAAGCCAGCCTCTGCAGACATGTAACATCTGCAGGTGCCATGCATCACATGTGAGCATGCTCTCCTTTTAAGCATGCTCCTATGTCTCTCTATTTCCCTGCCTTGAGGCTTTCTCAAGAGCCTGGGAACCCACTGAACTCTAAGCCAGAGTCATTTTAGAAGTGAATAATTAACAGGGAGCCTTATCCAGTTTGGAGGAAGAGCAGTGAAGGAATGTCACTGGCTTCTGTCCTGAGCAAGACAATTTGGAGGCACTGTCAACCTACAGAGCCAAGGCTACCCAAAACAGGAACAAAATGACTACGTAGTCCATGCCAGCCCTTTTGCTTTTCCTGTCTCACTCTGCCCACTCCATCACCCTAATCTTGGGACCACCTCCCATGCCCTGGTCTCAGGCTCTGCTTTCACACCTAATGAGTTCAAGAGGAAACTCATTGTGGTTGGAACATATGAGACTCACGATCAAATTGGTGAAGACACTATGGTCTAAACAGTAAACAGCCCCTGGAAAAGCTTTAGACTTCAGACCTCAGTGCCTGGGTAGTCACCAAGGAAGAGTCTTCCTAGGAATTGAGCAGACAGGACTTCAGATGGAGTGGTCACATGGGAAGAGAAGGAAGAAACATCAGCTCTGTCAGCACCAGGACTAGATGGAGTCTAGTCCTCAGATACACTGACCAAGGTTCAGGGTGAGAACTGGGACCAGCAGGAATAAGCCACTGAGTTCATGGCTACTCACAGAAACAGAGCCAGCAAGGAAGCCACAGGATGAAGGTCTGACTCAATCATTATACAAGAGCCCAGCACTCATCTCTTGCACATTGGATATGCTATGAGAATAACCGCAGCTTTCCTGAGTGCTACCTGCTTACAGTTAGCATACTAAGCAGTTTTCACAATGAGCTCATGTAGACCTCAAAACAGTCATGGGCGTTATTCTCCCCATTTTATGGATGGAAAAGGTGAGGCCGGGAAGTGTTAGAACCAAGAGTTACTGGATTCCATGTGCCATCCTCTTATTGTTAACTACCCACCAGAATCTGAAGGCTGTGGCCCCAATTTAAGATCAAGGACAGAATGAACCTGTAAGAAGGAAAGCAGTAGAGGAGAGGGCCTTGGGGAGGTAGGAGCTGTTTCTTGGTGTTAAAATACAAGTACAACATGGAAGATTCTCACAGTCACCCTTCTGTTCATAAGGAATGTTTCTCAGATGGTTTTTCATCTGTCACCCACTTTTACAAGAGAGGGATGGGTGCTCAGCTTCCAGTCACACAGAATGGAAATTACACTATCCTTACGTTCATGGGGAAACAACTACAAAACACATTCACAATCCTGAGAGGGAGCAGATCCAACTATGAGATTCCCATTTCCTGGGGCTGCAAAACTGTGGAGCAAGGATGTTGAGAACCTGGGCCACGTGGTAGAAATAATGACCACAGGAAATAGAACCAGAAATAGCCATTCCTACTGGCGTTATGCTGCCAGATCGTCTTGATTCTCCTTAGGCTCCCTGTTCTCCTGGAGCACGGAATTTGCAGAGTGTGTGGGAGGGAGGGATGGGGGAAGAATACCTGTCTCTTTGAATAACTCCACAATTAGAGAACAAACCCACAGTGAGTGCTGGCCGATGGTGTGAACGAGCAGGGTTTATATGTCACAGCACCACATCACTGGGCTTACAGGGCTCTTGGTCACAGCAGCTAACCTACTCTAACTACTATAGTCTTTCTATATTCTGCCTGATTTCTCCTCTGACCTGCTTTTTCTTCTGGTCCGGAAAATTCAGGATCGTTTGGATCTTCTTCCATCTGGCTCTTTCTAAGCTAGACTTAATCATCAGCATGTTCTTTGCTTTATATATGCTTCCAATCCCCAGTCTTTGCCTAATGTGCTCCTTCCTTACTCCTAATATCAAAGGATAACAAAGACGCATACAACTCAGTTCTCTTCCTTACTAGAGAAACTGACCCTATCAAAAAACCCAGCATCTTACAGGAGACCTTAGCTTGGTGTCTGACCTTAGCTTGGAGACTGACCTTAGCTTGGTGTCTCTTACATGACATCATTCTGAGAACATTTCCTCAACTTCATCTCTAAAATTAAGAGTTTGTCCTCACTAGCATCAAAGCATCCCTGCTAGCATTTTCGAACTCTGACAAGGAGACACAGAGTACAAGACAGAAAGATGTGCGTCAAGCCACTGAAGCTGTGGGATCATCAGCGAAGGTGATTTCCCCAGACTCAGATGGGGAAAACGGCTTACTTACTAAACAGGGTGAGGGCGCTGGAGCTGATCTCATGTCCATATAAGATGAAGACTGGCCCATTTCCATAGAACAGAATGCTCTGACTGAGTGCTGGCAAAGGAAATTAGTGAGGCTGTGGGTTCTGGATTTGGGCACACATGTTTTCTGATCATACCTGGATGTGTAATGGAAGGACTCAGTGCGAACTTTGTAAAACGGTGCACCCTACAGAGCTGCAGTAAATGGTAGAGAAGCCACAACTGACAGGCATGGCAGCCGGGCCGGGGATGCCCTTGATTATTATCATCTTAAAGTAAGGGATGAAACTCGTCGGGGAAATCAAGGTGAGAGACAGAGACGGCTCCTTTCTTCATCCATCTCAGCACCATGTGCCAGACACTGACATTAGAGATAAATAAAATGTAGCCTTTGACCTTCAGGACCTCCGCATCTAGGTTTAGAGAGCAGCATACACACAGCTTACTGATCCCCTAGTGCGATAACCTCCTCAGACAGATGAGAGGGAGCTCAGCTCTTCTGTTCTAGAAGCATGGCCTGAGAGGTGTACGTGAAGATGCCTCCAGAACTTTTGAATGAAATTTTTAAGAAATAAAAAAAGGTCAATAAGATAATAAATAAAATATAACATTTTACTATCTAAGATGGTTAATACAGAATCTCAAAAACTAAGATTACAGGAGGTATTCAGCAATCATATGTATGTACAATTAAGTAGCACAGCTTTATTTGTATTTTTCATGGATGCACACATTTAAACACATAAAAAGATGTTTGTGGGCTAGAAAACTCCAAGTCATGATCATGAACCTGCAGCATCCGAGAGGAGAAGGAAACTAGGTATAGAAACAAAGAGAAGACCAATATTCTCTACAGTGTTCAGCTGAGACTTACAAAGACTAATGGGAAACAGGACAAAGCCGTGTGTCGGTGTGCATGGTGTGAGATGGGTGGCACCATGCTTTGCACTTCCCTGTGCTTTCAGCATTCTCACACTTACAGGGATGACAGTGTGGCAATGGGAATCCAAGAACCGATGAAGGTGCCCTCTATTAACCTCAGCTAGCCATGGAAAGACTTCGTAAAACAGCTCAAAGGGTGGATAGGACAAAACTCACCAAAATAATGGGAGTTAATGGGGAGCACAGGCGAGCACACTGACAAGGGCTGGGAGGCAGCGCCAATGTTTGTTATGAAACTATGGAGATTTGGGTTTTAAACTCATGGCTTCACTGCTTGCTTCTGGGGAAAATTCACAAATGCAATCACACTTCGCCTCTGATGACACTAATGTTTATCTCATCAACCCAGCACTTATTTGAGTTAACTAAAATAAAAGACAAAAAAAAAACTTGGAATTCTATAAAACTGAAGAAGAGTGCACGCCTCTTAGGAGGCAGAGGCAAGCCAATCTCTGTGAGTTTGAGGCCAGCCTGATCTACAAGAGCTAGTTCCGGGGCAGCTTGAGCTGTTACACAGAGAAATACTGTCTATAAAAACAAAAACAAACAAACAACAAAAACTGAAGAAAAGGAGGAGGGGAAGGAGGAGCAAGACGAAGATGACAGCCAAACTGAAATGCTGATTCTCTGCATCCACACCAACTCCTCCCAAAGGCGGCGTCTGGTACTCTGGAAGCATCAGGACGCTGGGCTGCAAAGCCTGTTGGATACTGGTAACCTTGGGCTACTACACTGTAGACTTCCCTGCTGGTGTTGGAACTGAAGTTGATGACAGGGGAAGATTTGCATCTTCTGCCTTGCACTTTTTCCCTCTCTCCTCCGACAAAACTCAGCAACTCCCCATCTAACTCTGCCCCACTGTTCCGTACCTGTCTGAGATGTGGCTGAGGATCCCTCTCCTCTCCCCAGAAGACCTGCAGCTTTCTCAACAGAACCCTTCAAGTCACACACCTGTCCCAGCTCCCAGCTCCTTCCAGTCTGAGCCACAGTGCACAGGTTTGAGAAGCAGTCTGTGACTGTTGGACCTCTTGGTTTTTGACGTGGAAATACAGCTGACATTAGGAAAGCATCTTGGGATGTGGTAAACAAGAACCATCATCTATTCTGAGGGCCTCCTTTGTTTATCCAAAGTTTCCTTCTTGGTCAAATGCCCAGCCAAAGAGAAATTAAAAGAAAGGATGGTTCAGTTCTCTATCCTTCCCCTCCAGCATCCCCATCTCCTTTCCCAAAAGACACTAAGCTGGTATGGTGGTTTATTTTATGGATCAACTGGGCTAGATTATGGTACTCAAAAGTGCTTAGTTTAACGGGTCTGGATATTGCCTTAAAGGTACAAACTTTAGGCATGCGTTAACACGTAAGCCAGTTGACTTTGAATCAAGCAGACTAACAGACGTATAGTAGGTGGTCTTGTGAAAGCTGAAGGCATTAAGAATAAGACTGACCCTCTCCACAGAATTAGGAATTCTGCCAGCAGATGGATTTCTTGTGCAAAGTGCCCCACTAACTCTTCCCAGGCCCTCCAGTCTACCAGCCTATTCTGCAGACTTGGAGCCTGCCAGCCTCCTCAGGCCCTCTACATCTCTCTCCAATGTCTGTTTATCTATCTATCTATCTATCATCTATCATCTATCTATCTATCTATCATCTATCTATCATCTATCATCTATCTATCTATCTATCATCTATCATCTATCTATCTATCTATCATCTATCTATCAATCGTATATCTATCATCTATCTATCATCTATCTATCAATCATATATCTATCATCTATCTATCTATCTATCATCTATCTATCTATCTATCAATCATCTATCATCTATCTATCTATCATCTATCTATCAATCATATCTATCATCTATCTCTCTATCATCGGTCAGTCTGTCTGTCTCTCCTCCCTCTCACACACCTCATACACACAATGTTCTATCATCTATCATCTATCATCTATCTATCTATCATCTATCTATCAATCATATATCTATCATCTATCTATCAATCATCTATCTATCATCTATCTCTCTATCATCGGTCAGTCTGTCTGTCTCTCCTCCCTCTCACACACCTCATACACACAATGTTCTATCATCTATCTATCATCTATCATCTATCTATCTATCATCTATCTATCTATCATCTATCTATCTATCATCTATCATCTATCTATCTATCAATCATACCTATCATCTATCTCTCTATCATCGGTCAGTCTGTCTGTCTCTCCTCCCTCTCACACACCTCATACACACAATGTCCTAGTGGTCTATTTTTCTAAATAATTTTTTTATTTTTATTTAGTTTGTATGTGTTCAGTGTTTGTAGTCTATGTCCACATGGAGGCCAGATGTCATCAGGCCTCTTCCTCTATCCCTCTCCACATTATTTGTTTGAGATACACTGACTAGATGGCTAACTATAGGCATTCTCTTGTCCCTGACCCATCATCAGGAAGTTAAAAATGGATGCCACTGTGTTCAGATTTTTGTGTGGGTGAGGGGGACCAGAATTTGGGTCCTCATGTTGTGAGGTGGGCACTTACCAGCTTAGACATCTCCCCAGCCTATATTTCAGTTTGTTTCTATTTAACAACTGATGGCTCTGTCTCCACAGAACCCTATCAACATAATTTAAGCCAACTTTGTCTTATAATAGTGTACAGAGGTCAAGCTTTCAATATGATAAATGGAAGATAAAGGAGTTTAGCACCTTAACGCTCCTCTATATGATCCAGTTTTCAAGGCTATCATCTTACTAAGGAGATTTTCATGGTTAGGGGTAACTGTTAAGTTGATAAATCTAGAATTTCCTTCAAGGAAGTGAAGTGTTTAAGTGATGTGGGAAACGCATCTTAATTGTGGGTAGCAAGCAGGTCTTGAACAACGCAACAGAAGCGAGAGCTGAGCACTAACATGTGCTTACGCCTCTCTATTTGCTCATTGTGGGCATGGTGTGGCCAGCTGCTTCAAGCTCCTGTTGGCCTGCTGTCCCAGCATGATAAACCTGCAACTGTGAGTCAAAGAGACAAACAGAAACCCCCCTCCCCCTTGTTGCTCTCATCTGAGCCTTTTATCACAGAAGCTAAAACAGGGGTCCAAATACCCCGACTGGAGGGAAAATGTGTAAAATTGCTGTAAATTGGTATTGTGATTCCATTTTGTGATCTTGGACAAGTCTTCCCAAATCTCTGAACTATATGTTTTAGAAGATAAAGAGAATTCGGTGACAAAGGACCTCCTGATGCATGTTGAGGACTCAGTTAACCATGGGGAGAATTATTAGTGTTTGGAGGTTTTACCATGCACCAATCAGAATATCAAAATCAGTTATAATCACAAGTGTTGGTAGGGTCTCCAAGCCCAGTCGCTACAGTAGCTTCCACAGAACCGACAAGCTCAAGGGGACTTTCATGTCGACAAATCTCAGCTGACTTCTAAGAACCAAGTAGGGGTGAATTTGGAAATAACATGCAGTTGTCTACCACAAGACTGATACGAAGTAATAAGTGCCACACCTCCCTCCATCTAGCATCCTAAATGTAGTGATTCTACTTCAGCATGTCTTTGATCCAAAAGGGTCTGTCTGGAGCCAGCCTCGCTGTCTGGTAAGGACTGAGAAAACTGTAAAGCAGCTTCACCCTTGGACTCCGGGGAGGATGGGAAAGTCCCCTGGAAGCCCAAAGTGAACAGAAGCCAAACAGTGGGCTTTTTCTGAGCAAATATTTTGAGAGAAACCAAAGTGATGATGCTGTGGAAGAGAGAGTGGGGCTGTCCCCTCACACAGAGGCACGCCGATGAAAACAGGGATTTGCACCGATGAATCATTGTCAGTCCTCTCCCTGAGAGCCTTCGCTAGTGGCAACACAATAAATACCAGCTCTCCAAAATGCTGACAACTGTTCTAGAAATTGCTTCCGAAATTGAGGAAGGAAAAGTTAGTGTGGAAACTCGGGATTCGTGCCCCTGCCTCTGGTGAGAAATGCCCTGCTCTTCAGAAGGGTGGGTGGTTCTAAACCTTGGATGAGGTTGTACCTGTGATTCCATCCTTTCTTCTCTTACTTTGTGGGTGGGAGATTCCATGATTTATGCCTTTTGACAACAAGGAAGAGGATGCTCGGGGAGAAGAGGACTGCCTTGCCTCTGGTCAGAATGAAGGAAAGGGACAGTGGCTAGCACCCTGTTTTACAGAAAATCAGGGCTGCAGAGCTCTAAAGCACAGGGTGCGCTCAGCGTTTGACCATGAAAAGGTACACAAGGGTAAAACATATAGGAGGGACAGAGGGGGGGGAAGGAGGGAGAAAAAAGAGATCCAAGCAATGTGTAGTATTCATTTCAACAAAAACAGCACCTTTGTGGGAAACTCAACAAAGGGCCCATGGATTCACTCTGTTTGTTCTGTTTTGTAAGATAGCTTTATTGATAAGTTATTCACATACCATGCAACTACCCATCTGATGACTGCTAGCTTATTCACTGAGTTATGCATCCACCTCCATCTTCCATATAAATAAGAGCATCAGCCCTAAGAAAGTCCGTCCCCCTAGCCACCACAGCCCAGTCTTCTCAGCCCTTTAGCTCTAGATAACTATGAATCAAACTTCCCGTCTCTACAGATTTGCCCGGGTTATACATTTCATACAAGTGGGATCATAAAAATGCACAATCCTCTATGACTGGAATATTTTAACTAACATTCATTATAGAAGGCATCAAATACTTCATTTCTTTACATTACTGTGTAATAGTCCAATGTACAAATAAACCATATTTTGTTCATCTAGTCACCATTTGGTGAGCATTCAGGTTTTTCTCTTTGGGAGCTATGCGATATTTTGCCACTATGAATATTCCTAAACAGATTGTATATGTCTGTGTCTTTGTGTCTTTTGTGTATGTGTGTTTGTGTGCATGTGATTGTGTGTGACAGAGAGAGAAAGAGAGATTTTAATTCTCTTGGAAGTAGAACTTCTGAGTTCTTTTCTTTCTTTCTTTCTTTCTTTCTTTCCTTCCTTCCTTCCTTCCTTCCTTCCTTCTTTCTTTCTTTCTTTTTATCGCAAACCGAATCCAAGAACACATCTGAGAAAAATCACCCACCATGATCAGAGATGCAGGGATGGTTCAATATACGAAAATCTGTCAGTGTAATCCAGCATAAAAACAAACTGAAAGAAAAAATCATGTGATCATTTCAATAGATGCTGAAAAGGCCTTCTGCAAAATTCAATACCCCTTCACGATAAAAGTTTTGGAGAGAGCAGGGATACAAGGAACATACCTAAATATAATAAAGGCAATTTACAGCGAGCCAACAGCCAACATCAAACTAACTGGAGAGAAACACAAAGTGATCCTACCAAAGTCAGGAATAAGACAGGGCTGTCCACTCTTCCCTTATCTTTTCAATATAGTATTTGAAATTCTATCTAGAGCAATAAAACAATAAAAGGAGATCAAGGGGTTACAGAAAAGAAGAGGTCAAATTCTCACTGTTTGCTGATGATATGTTAGTATACATAAGTGGCCCCAAAGATTCTACCAGGGAACTCCTACAGCTGATAAACACTTTCAGTAATGTAGCAGAATACAAGATTAACTTCTCAATTCTTAATCATAACTCTGTTTAACCCTTGAAAAAATGCCATAATGTTTACCAAACATCTTCATTGTTTTTCACTCCATCAGTGGCATATGGGGCTTTGGATTACTTCACATCTTCATTAACAATTCCTTTTATCTATCTTTTCTAGTATAACCGTATTAGTGAGGTTTAGTGGTTTAATGTGCAGTTCCATCATGGTTAATGAAGCTGGGCATCTTTTCATATGCTTATGGATCATTATTGTGTTTTATGGGAGAAATATTCAAATAATCCTTGTCCACTTTTTAATTGTATTATCCATCTTTTGGTTAATGATATCTATTATTTCTTATAATTATATGTGTGCCTAGATTTATCTCAATGAATATTTTAACTTGAATTATAAAGGTATTCTAAAACACTTAAAGTAGAAGGGAATCCAGGATAAAAAACTAAATCATTTTCATTGAAGAATATATACCAATGACTCTAAGCACATGAAAATGTCTTCAACACCATTAGCCATAGGAAATTCAAGCTTATCAGCAGTAAGATATGATTGCACATCAATCAAAATAGCTAAAGTAAAAGTGAATAAAAAGAACAAGGGGTGGTGAGAGATTGACAAACAGGATCCTCTGGACACTTCTGGGGGAGGTGGAAAACAGTGCAGCTACCGTGTAGAACCACTTATCAGGCTATTCGAAAAAAATCAAAATATACACCTGCCATGCAACCCAGCAATTGTGCCTTTCCGTACTAGTCCCTGAGAATTTTGTACTTCTGTTCACACAGAAATGGTGTGGGAGGTCCTTCTGCCTATGTGTTGCTTTTATTGGTTAATGAACAAAGAACTGCTTTGAGCCCATGATAAGATAGAACAGAAGTAGGCAGGGAAAACTGGACTGAATGCTGGGAGGAAGAAGGCAGAGACAGAGAGATGCCATGGACCCGCCACCGGAGGCAGAAGTGCTGAAAATTTGCTGGTAGGCCATGACCTCGTGGTGAAACACAGATTAGTAGAAATTGGTTAAACTAAGATGTAAGAGTTAGCCCATAAGAAGCTAGAGCTGATGGGCCAAACAGTGTTTTAATTAATGCAGTTTCTGTGCGGTTATTTCGGTTCTGGGCTGCCAGGACAAACAAGCAGGCCCTCCTCCTACAGAGAAACCCTTCATCATTGTTCAGAGAAGCTTTGTTCCCGATAGCCGCGTGCCACTCATTTTCTCATCACTAAAGCCAAGCACCTGGCAAGAAGCAACTCAAGGGAAGGGAGGCTCACACTTCAGCTTCAACCTTTCATGCTTGGGAAGAGGTGGCAGAGTTCCCAGTGGCTGTAGCGTGCCGTAGAGACCATTCACCCTAGATGATAGGAGAGAGGGTGTCGTCTTTAATGCCAACTCCAGAAAAGCACTTCTGTTAGTAGTCATAGCACTCAAAGACCCACAACTCTCCAAACAGTGCCTCCAGCTGTCAGCCTATGGCAGACACTGTGCATATGAGCCACAGCAGCCCCGAACCAGAAACTATTCCCATGCTCTTCAACAGACAAATGGTTGAATGCACTATGCGGTACACCCATACCACAGGGTTACTAAGTAATTTAAAAAGTTACTTCTGCATGCATGCATAAGAAATTAAGCTGAGATAGAAAAGATGCGGCACAAAAGGACACATGCTGGGTGCTCTCACGTAACATCGTAAATGACAAAATTACAGAAAGTGGGCAAGCACTTGTCAAACTCACAGATTTGCCAAAGATTACAGGAGAGAGAAGTGAGTGCGGCTGTAATGGACAACTCAACAAAACGGAACTATGGCGAGGGCGAGGCAAGGTTCTGCACTTCCAGGACACTAATATCAGTGTCCAGCCTCCTGCTACCTCTTAACTTTATAAGATGTCAAAAAGCAGTAAACTTAGAAATGCACCAGATCTCTAATATTATTTCTAAAAGCACAAAAATCACAATTTTTTCCAAAATAAAAGAAGTTAATTCTGGAGCTTGTAAGATAGCTCAGAAAGTAAAGGCCATGTACCCAGGAATGATGCTCTATCTGAATGCTGTTTCCCAGAATCCACATAGTAGAAGAAAAAAACCCACTCCTGAAAGTTGTTGTCTGATCTCCAAAGTATACCCAAAGATAGATAGATATATGATAGATGATAGATGATAGATAGATAGATAGATAGATAGATAGATAGATAGATAGATAGATAGATGATAGATTATAGGTAGATAGATAGATGGTAGATAGATGATAGATAGACAGACAGAGAAAATGAAAACTAACTATGACAGAAAGACAAGTAGTATATTTTGACTCTGTACAGCTCCACCAATCTTTATTATTTTCTTTGGGGTTGTGTTAACATGGTCAGTTCTCAACTGTATCATGGAAATAATCCCTAGTGCTATAATTATACTAGGAGCCAAGCAAAACAAAAATGATACAATCTTAACTACCAAGGAACTAAAAGTATTACTATAACTAATTCTCTAGTTCCTTGTCCGTTAGCAGTTGTCTCAGTATCTCAAGCATCCACTCATCATTCAACTTCTCCAGTTGCTTACACAACTGCTGTGTGCAAGGCAACAGAGCTGATGAAGATGCACACAACCCCTATGAAGGGTTTGGGATCAGAGGGAGACAGATCACGCAGACAGCACTTCTCAAGGCCCTCTTGGAGAAGAGAGACTTAGGACAGTCCATACTGTGAACACTGTGCCCCGGTTGGCTGAGTTGCTGCTTAGCTAAAGCTATGCTCACGCGATAAGCAGAGCTGCCCTCCAAGGCTGGTGTGAGGACCACACATGCCACCATTCTGTTTCTTTATCCTGACCCTGCTGGTGCCAATTCCATTAATTCAGCCAATTTCACTTAAAGCCGAATTGTCACTTCCATACTTTTCCCTCCATTAAATCAGTTCTCTTCTTCTTATTTATTGAAAGAAACAGGCAGAGATAAACATGTCTTCATATCTTAACATCTTTAAAAGCAGCATGCTTCTTAAAATCAATGGTGTTGATGGCTTAATTAGTATAATTATTTATCTTTCTTAATGGAATATATAATCAGAATTTTTTGTAATCAGTGACATTTTAGATTTTTATTAAATATGGAACGTCACTTCTTTAAAAAGAAAATCGACATTGCTTATTAATAATAGAAGGCACCATTTAAATAAGTACCTTTTGTTCAATTATATTTTAATTAAATTTTCAACATAATTAAATTTCATCTAGAGTGTATGCCTGCAAACAATTTAGTTCAGATCCTCATTTTTATCTAATAGAAAAAGTTAACAAGTGAAGACAGGTAATGATGGCTTATGAATACCAAGCTGGGAGAGCTTGTAGTTGCAGACACTAAATAACTCCACATTACTAACAGTGATGTCTGCGAAGCACCTCTAACATCCTATGTCCGTGACTTTAAAGTGGCTTGCATTAAATCCATTGGCAAAGGTCAATGGAGGGCATTCACAGGGAGGCTGCTCAGCACTGCTTTCAGTGGCTGCGAGTGGGTGACAATATACAAAGCGCTCCTAGGAGAAGGAAAATGTGGGGCGAGATGGTTAGGCAGTTACAAATGGGGGTTAGAAATTCATCCAAGAGAGTTGAGTGATGGAATAGAAAAATAAATGTAGTATATATTAACCCATTATCTAGTAATCTAGGTAAATATATCTATGGACCATGTATAATGTTTAAAATATATACATTCTTATTATAGAGAGAAGAGACTAAAGGTTTAGGGAAGAAAAAACAATAATTAAAAATAAAACAAAAGTGTCTGGACCAATAATAACACTGTCTGTTATGGGCATATGAATAACACAATGATCTATCCATACAAAGTATGACTACGAGTATGAATTTCGCAGTCAAGGGTCAGCAGTCGGTACTCAGTAACAATAACTGCCTATCAGAAAAGAAGCTGACTTGTGTCTTCAAAGCCCTGGGTGCTAAGGTTCCCAGTGGTCTCCCCTAGGGGAATACCACTGTCCTATCAACCACAGTATTCGCTCCTCCCCTCTAGAATCATCTCAGATGCCCCAGAGCCTGAATCACTCATCCTCAACCCCAGGAGCCTTTGAAAGCCTAAAAGACTTTCCTGGAACTGACTCATAGGCCCTGGGGCAGACACAACCAAAAGTTGCTTAGTGACTGAGTCACAGTGTTGTATAGATGGGAACTACAGCCAGAGGGGGCACAGGGATCCAGCGGAATCACTCAACTCATAACTAGAACTGGATTGTTTTCCTTCTGTGTGCATACATTTTCCCCCATCCACAGGGATGATAATGACCCTCAGCTGACTTGTCAAGTAGTTTTGAATTTCTATCCTTGGGGGGCCAGTTGTTTACATCTATGGTTCTGCCCAGCAAGTTTGGAGGGGACAGAGTTGTTGAAGGCCAGAGAATTGCTATGAAAGCAAGGAGTTTCCAAGGTGACAAAGTGAAAACAGAGTCCTCCCATAATATCATTCCCAACACTCCTGTTGCTGAAGATGAGCTGTTCCTTGAAAGCTTAGGTGGGAGAAGCTGCCTGTGGCTGTCTGGAAACTTTTCCTCATAGGGCAGGGGAGAGGAGTGAGAAGATGTAACAGAAGTGGTGCCAGGTCTAGGCAGGGACAACCACCCTATGGAAGTCATCCCATATTCAAAAAGTCCACGCCATTTTCACCTTTTTTACCATTGATAGAAAACTGAGCAGGCACTGCAGTGTGGGGAGTTTCGGTTGCTGTGCGTATAACCTGAGGTCCTCATTCTCCACATGGGAAAGGACTGGGTCACCAGCATAGCTCTGAGGTCAAACTGACTTGAATTTGATCCTTAATCCTGACAGGAATTAATTACAAGATTGAGCATGGGGTTGAAGCTGTTAGATGATACTTAGAATAGCCCAGATTGTAATTCATGCTCTGTCCTGTATAAGTGAATGATGGGAGTGATGAGGAGAAAGATGAAGATGATGATGATAACAATATAATAGTTACGATTGCAACAAAGTAGGAAAGAGAGGGAGGAAAGAACAGGGAAAAGAGGAGTAAGAAGGTAAAGGAGGTAAAGTGAGGGGAGAAAAGAGATGAGATTGGCAAAGGGGAAGAAGCATTGAAAAGGAAAGGGGAAGGAGATTGAAGAGCTTCCGTTGTGGTACAGAGAGGAGGACAACTCTGGGAACTTGGATTTACAAAGACAAAGAGGTCACCACATATACTCAGAGCATTCAGATAAAAACCCCCAAGACACGGTCAGAAAACTCTCTAAGACAAGACTCTTGCCTTCTTCCTCATCTGGCCTGTGCTTTTCTGAGCCAACTAAGACCAACAACAGTAAGCAGCTGCTGAGAAACCCATGATGGCCACCACACCAGGTGCCGTCAGAAACCTGAAAAGGAAACAGCACCATGTCTTTCCTTGGGGATCTACAATCTATTGAGCTTATGGGAAGTTACCAAAAAGAAAAGAGATAGCTGACCTCTACTCTAAACAAGTTTTGGGCAGAGTTTGGTTCTCAGGCAAAAAGGACACTTCTGCCAGAGATGCCCTGGAGGAGGGGACAGATGCTTTGGCTCTAGGGATCTGAAAGAAAGCTCAAAACCCAAGCCAAAAACGAACTGAATGTAGCAAGTGTAGCAGGAAACAGCATCATTTAGAACACGCCTTGGAATGACTACCCCTACTGTCTTGCCTACCTGTGTCTTCTGCTCAGAATGCTCCTGAAAGCTGTTCTCAAATGTCAGACATCAAGAAGTTCCACTGGAAGCAAGCTTCCTTCCCAAAGGAAAATTCAGGTGAGAATCCAAAAGAGAAGGAAAAAATAAAATGAAATGGAAAGGAAAAATAAATACAAAGGAAATAAGCCTTCAGCTGTAGTCTGAGTGGACATACCAGCCTACCAGCCTGATCTGTTTAAATGTCTACAGTTTTATCCTAAGCTGGGATACTTGCAACTAGGAACAGTCCTGGGAGCAGTTCTGGGCAATGTTGAGAGATAGGCAAAGCTCTGCGTGTTTCAGGGCCCCCTGCAGAAAGTAGCAAGGGTTTTTGTGGCTCCAAATCTGGGCCATTGTGCACCAAGTGCTCATAAAGCCACATCAATGGATGAGGGTGGGTTGCTAGGTCTGCACTGAAAGTCCTCAGTAGCCACAGCTTGGGAGGGGAGAAAGGGGCTCCCAGTATAGCCTCCTGCTCCCCGGGGGATCAGGTACTTTCCTAAAGAGAATGCATCACTTCGTTCTTCCTGTGCTTTTACTGTAAACTCTTGGTTTATGGTGCACCTCAGAGAAAGGATAGAATAGAAAGACAGAAACAGGGAGAGAGAAGGGCAGATGACTTGAGCTAAGAAAAAACACAGTACGTAGCCACAGATAATTATACATTCACTATGAATGATGGGTCTGCAGTTGAGAGTCAAAGATGAAGGCTAAACTAGAGAAAATGGCTTGCCCGTTTGTGGTCCAGGAAGCTGATAGAACAAAGATGAAAACCTCAGCCTTCTGACACTTTGCTCTTTTCCAGAACATTGGTGATGACATTTTGCTTGAATCCCCATGGAATACAAGGCCTCGGTGTAGGGGGATCTCAGAAAGAAGGGAGGGGGGGCTACAGGTACTGAGGCCCATGCATGCTTATATAATATTTGCATACTCTAATGCTAGCCATGCACCAAAACAGAATGAAAAGAACTGAAGTTTTCCCTCGCTATTCTCCCACCTATGGGGGTGAGACACTTGCTCAGCTCCAGCCATTTCCTGGTAGAATAGGAGATGAATTAGAAGTCAATGAACAGGATGGATGAGGTACAGTGGCAATCAGCGAAGATGTTCTGGTCCTCAGGTGGACATGTGGTCACTAAAGGATGGCATGTCATCAGCACAAAGCTGATCAAGGCCTGCGTTGAGAAGTAAGGTGTATGATCCTGGAAAGCCAATCTTGTAAAATTCTAGGCATATTAGGAACATAAATTATGTTTTACTTATTCATTCTGGAGTTCTAATGTTTTTCTATAATAGAAAAGCAATGGGTGATGAATACAGAAAACTTGGAACTAATAAACAGGGAATTTGTTTTGAAAGGCTAGCTATTACTCTTAGAAGACAATGACAACTTGGAATAAAACTCTAAAATCTAGGAACCTGGCCCTGCAAACAGTGGGCCCAGAAGAGCTACATACTAAGTAAAAAGAAACCCTTGGGTCCTAATGACAAGTGAAAACCTTAGCAACTGATTTCCTATTTGTGAGTTTGTGGAGAACCACACCCAAAACCATGAACAAAACAATACCTATCCAATGCTTATATTCTGAAGCACAGGGGCCCTAGGCAAGCCCAGGGAACAATGAGCCAGCATAGCCCCAACCATCGTCCAGCTTTACAAAAAGTCTTCCAGGAGAGTCCTCCAGAGAATGAAGAGAGGAAGGACACTAGGGCTCGCTGGAGGCAGAACTCTCAGGCGGGACGGAGTTTCTTCCTTCCTCTGTGTCTCCACTGGTGGTCAGAGGGTGTGCAATTTTCTCGCTTCAGTCCTTAAGACAGACCCTCAGGAGAGTACACACAGCTCTGGTCTATGGAGCCTGAGCAAATAAAAAGATTCTGGTATCTATTGGATCCTCTAAATCTCAACTTACTGCTGGGTGTGGGGGTAATTCCAGGACTTAGGACTCTGAGGCAAGAGGGTCAGGAGTTTAAGGCTGTCCTGGGTTCCATAGTAAGAACTCATTCCAATAAATAAATCTCAATGTCTTTTCCTCTTTCTAGTCTCCGGAGTGAGCCTAAGCAGACACATTAGTATGTATCTACACTGTGCAGTTTACCTTCACGGCCACCCGTGCAGACAAATGCAGTTCATTCTCATTCACCACTATAAAGAACACTGTCACGTGTTGTTTATTCATTCCTGTGCTCTACTGTTCTTCTAGAGTAGAAAAGCAATGCATGATGAATACAGAAAACTTGGAGCTGATAAAAGGGGATTTGTTCTGAAAGGCTAGCTGTGGTTCAGACCAATCACTTGGGCGCTCATGCACATTGGGTAGGCGGAGCAGAAACAAGACGAGGAGAAAGCCTGAGTGTAGCTGAAAATGGCTCCGATGCATGAATGCTAGCTAGAAGCGGGGCTCTAAAGCCCAAGTTGCTCTGTTTGCCAACACCAAGCTTTTGGTATATTGCCAATAAGGTACTTGTCAAGGCAACAGGTACGTTTCTGCTGGGGGAGGGCAGACTTCAAGTACATGCCAGCCGGTATTCGATTTAGGTTTGGAAAATGATATCACCTGTATCATACATTCCAGTAAGCTCCTTATACCGCATAAACACATATGGTGGCTTCAAAAGGACTATGGGAACCTGATGCAGAGTCTTACGTTACTGCATTCAGACCGTCAATCCACAGACTGTTGGCATCCAAATCAGCTCCCCAAGAGGAAAGTTACTTTTTAATAAGGAATAAAAGGTGTGTTTGTTTATTTTAGTAAATTTTCATGCATCAAGCATGTGTCATTCAGTTAGCACTGGATGAGGACACCCTGAAACATCAACAGAGAAACATCAACAGAGAAAAAAATTATATGGAAACTGCCTGACACACAATCACTCACTTCCATGTCCTTCCATAGAGTTAAGCATCCTGTGCAGTTGAGTATAAAGGCTTGCCTCATGGGAAACACATAAAACAATACATTAAAGGATTAAAAGAATCCTTCTTTTCTTTTCTCACAGCAGTTATATTTTTATCTTATTACATTTTGCTTGTTTCTCATTAGTGTACATTCATTGTATAAAATGATTTCATCCAATCTTACAATGTTATGATGGACCCTTTCACTCCCAAAGTCCATCTTATACTTTGCTGTCATATTTCATATTTGTGTAATATCTAAATTATATATTCATACATGTATAAGAGTCCACAACTAAGGCTAAAGATCTATTTGTCTCTGCGAGTCTGATTTGCTTGCCCACACAGGATGGTAAACAAATTCATTTTCTAGAAAATATGATGTCATTCTTGTCTCTTTTATTTTTGCCTTCTGTTCTTGTCCTCCAGCCTTCTGCCATCAGCAGCTGGCTGAGTAAATTAAGACCAGTGAGAGATCCCACCCCACTGCTGCTCTGCCCCCTGTAAGGAATCTGAAAATCTGCATAGTACACAGTGAGGCAGAAGGGAACGTGGGCAGGGAGTGTGTGTTCTTGCTCTGCTACTGGGCTCTGAGCCCTGGGTCAAATGATCTGAGCTCATGAGCCTATGAATGGACACTGGTTGATTTGTACGCTCAGTAGTATGTGAGCTTACTAGAAATGGTGCTCATCAAACAAACAAGCAGCTATTGCTGCAAAGGTGAAAAGTGTTTATCCATTCACACATCTTCATTCCTTTCATTTTCCACACACCGCCCTGAAAAATGCAGTTTAAGGATCACATGCTAGGGCTAGTGGGCAGCTGTGGCAATCAATCCTAAACATTTCTCCTAGGTATGTGCTCAAGAGGCATATTTTACCACCCACACAGGCCTTGGGGACACCATAATCCAAGTTGAGAGCCTCCACCTAGGTGCCTGGTACTGGGCCAGAACAGCACAAGATGGAGATCCCCAAATACCAATGTCTCTACCTCAAGCAATCCAATCTCAAAGATTGTGGCAGCCCATCTTGGATGTGGGTTAGTCCTAAGCAAGGTTAATATTCTTCTGTTCCCATGATACTATTTTGCATTCCAGCTATTGCTCAAGCATGCTTATAGCTATTACCTCTTTTGCTGTTAGAACAAATACATGAGGTTTACTGGTCAAGGGCAGGTACCTCACCATCACAGGTGAAAAAACATCAATTAAGAGGGAAGCATTTTATTCATGACCATGACATTAATACATGGAGTAGAAACCAAAGGCAGAGGGTTCACCACACAGGTGGCCTACTGAATCAGGACAAAATATCTTAGATACTCTCCCGTGTCCCAGAGTATCCAACTGAACAACTTTTTTTAGTGCCTAGATATTGCTTCCTGTTGAGTATACTGAGCCATGGTATCATGGTTCACACATCCTATCTCAGTCCTGAGTTATATATAAGTAATGATGAGATTATTGAAGAAAATGTGACTTTAAGAAAAAGATAAATCTAATCCATATCACTCACACTTTAAATAAATACTCAGTATAGAGTGTATGTACCAAATTTTGCAGAACTTTTCCTAGGACTTACTTGAACTGAGAAGAACATAGACGATTCCTGCGAGTGTTTTACATCTCTGGAAATTCGTTTTAAGTCAACACTCTTGACTTCCTGACATATCATAATATAGAAGTATACCAACATATTATTTCACATGAAGTTACAGCAGTAATTATGTTAATAGACAGAAATAGATGTTCACTGAGAAGAAAAAACGTAACTGTGCCAATTATACATGTACATATAAGGACATGCATGTGTGCACATTTATACATTGTATTTATGTAGGTTGTGTAATTCTGTGATTCCCTTTTGCTGTGCTTGTGATTCTGGCACCCACCTACTATCTGTTCACACTCATGTTCCCTGGCCAGTTTGAGGATAACCATTTCTCCTTAGACAGTGTAACATGAGCATATGGGACCCAGGAATTCTATTTGGCCTAAGACACAGAAAACCTGATGCTTCACATTTTCTTCCTTTTCTTTTTGTGAGCCTCAATGGGTATATGACTCGTGACAGTGACCTCGTTTTAAAAGTAGACAGGTCATGTGGGCTACCAACAGTCCAAACAGAAATCTTATAGGGGACATCCCTATAAGATTAACAGACAGATAAAACAACTCCTTGACTCTTAGTGTGTGTAAGAAAGGTGGGGTCACACGTGGTGTTTATAGGGTTGTTGATTTATATTTAAGTGTTCTGGGAAAGCCTTTGTTGTCTAAGAGTTTAGGACTGCTAAAGGCCAGGAGACTAGAGTCTGAAGAGTTGTTCAGTTACTATATATTTGGTAAGCAAGAAGGTTTCCCTGCTGACCAGTTCACTGCCTTAAGAAGAATGATACATACTGGGCTGAGTATCCAATTTCCAAAAGCAAAATAAATAGGCTTCTATGAAGTACTCCAGGTTAACAATTGGTTTTCCCCAATATATATATGCAGCCCTCATTTGCCAATCCTAATCACTGAACAACATGAGGAGCATTGTTACCTCTCATGCTGGATCTAGAACAAGAACCCAAAGGAAGATAATTTCTCTGATTACTATAGAGAACAGATATCTATGCATATTCATTAGAGGGAAGTGGCCACTATACATGTAGACCAAGCTGTCGTAGAGAGTGACCATTTTCACTAATATGACAGTGTGAGGGTCTTTGTGCAGATGTATTTGTGAGAGAGGGGACGAAAAGTGGGGATATAGAAATGGGAACAGAAGACAGGTGATATTACCAAGTTCTATTTCTCAACAACATAAAACACACGAACACTGGACTTGATCAGACTGGAGGTGAGTGTCGACAGCTCCCACAGGACATTTGTCAACACTTGCTGGAAGTTTTGGTGTTCTCCCGGAATATGGTGCAGGTAGAACGAGAATGCTGCTCAAGTCTGACAAGATTCAGTTGATATACAGTTGAGAAGGTAGGGGAGAGACAGGAAGAGAAGGTATCCAATCAGCTTAAACCATACTGTGCATGGCATTAATAATATCAAGGGTTTGGCAATGAGGTGAAGCATTTGCCTGCAACATTAAGTATGTCAAATAGACATGGGTTTTATTACTGTTTGATAATATCCCCCTACAGGTTTTTGTGGTTTTTAGTAACTCCTTTTTTCATATAGCCAGAAAATTTTTAATTTTCTTATGTCATCAGCAATTTAAAAAACAAGCACCTCTGAAAATAGAACTGTATGAACACCAGATTGTTCCCATATTCTCAGACACAGAACTGCACCATGACAGACAGGATGTATATACTATAAGTCATTTGAAATATGTTGCCAACTTGGCTTCCAGAAAGATTCCTCAAGATGCACTTCCACTAGCAGAGATGAAGAGATCAAACCCGAAGCTAGAGTCAGTCAAAAAGGCTCAAGAAATCATCCCCCTCATCGTTCCCACCCTTCTTTCAAAGATAATGTCTATCCAGAAGCATTATGCCACTATGGGTGCCCCAGCCCTCTAAATTTCAAACCACCTCATAATGGAGTTGTGGGAAGGAGCTGGAAGGTGAGGAAGTAATCATTTAGGCAGTGATGCCTTTGCAATCTGACTTCTCAGAGTTCCTTTCCCCTTGGGAGTTTTTTTTTTTTTTTGGTAAACAGGAAGAATTAGTAGATTGTTATACCACCCCCCACCAGTTAAAATGGGGAAAGTGAGAGCCGAAGAGGAGCCCATACGTTTTCTACAAGGAGTTGGGGGAAAGTTGAAGCTAGGATCCAAATTCTTTATTCTGTACCATATTCCCTGAGAAAATAAAGATTAGCAAAAAAAATCTGAACTTGTGACCTTCCTACAGACAAGGAAATTGGACTCAGGGGTTAAGTTACAGAACTGGTGCCAAGAGGTCCATGTGACTTGGCTAGTAGTTCGGAGCATTTGGTTAATCTTTGATGAACCAGAAAATTAATATCTAAGATTGCTTATTCATAGGAAGCCCCAGAGGGAAAAATAACATTATCTTTTATATTAGTTCAATCTAAGTTAATCAGAGGCCCTTTAAAATAATTTATGATATGTACAAGAAATCTGGTACTCTAACAGACCCAGCACTAAAGCCCCATGGGATAGCCACGAGCCACCCACGACTGTTGAACAATGAGAACACAGCTAATTAAAACTGAAATGTGCCATGAGTGTCAGTGACCAGCTAGTTTTCAAGCACTTGGTTTGTAAGACATTTTATTGATAACATTTACGCTAACAATATGGTTGAGTTCAATAAAATGAGTTAGTAGACTAAGACTAATTTCACATGCTTGTTCTTTGCAGTCTTTACTATGGCAGCGTGACAATTTTACATGTCTATGCAGGGCAAATTATGCTTTCCTCATGTGGTCATGTGGGCTTGGGCTACTTGCTAACTGTGTTTGAGGCATACTGACAATGTCTCAATGGACAGGATCTTTTTTCTTCTTGTGGTTTTTTTGAGACAGGATTTTTCCTTGTAATAGTTCTAGCTGTGCTGGAACTAGCTCTTATAGAGCAGACTGGCCTCAAACTCACAGAGATCTGCCTACCTCTGCCTCCAGAGTGCTGGGATTAAAGCTATGCACCACTATCACCCGGCTCAAGTGACAGGATTTTACAGAGGGAGAATAACTTCCCAGCGCTCCTCCAAAGCACTGACCCTGCCTAGATCTATTAGGATCACCGGTCTTTAGGAAGACGCATATTGCAGGTTTGTCATTCAGGCTCAAGCCTCCACTCCAGTGTCAGCCTAGCAACTGAGCGGTTAAGATCAGTGGTGCTTTCTAGCCCCAGAAAACATCATTTTGAGTGAGGTAACCCAGACACAGAAAGACAATTATCACATGTACTCACTCAGAGGTGGTTTTAAAACATAAAGCAAAGAAAACCAGCCTACAAACCACAATCCCAGACAACAATGCGGACACTAAGAGAGGCTTACATAGATCTAATCTACATGGGAAGTAGAAAAAGACAAGATCTCCTAAGTAAATTGGGAGCATGGGGACCTTGGGAGAGGGTTGGGGGGGAGAGGCAGGGAGGGGAGCAGAGAAAAATGTAGAGTTCAATAAAAATCAATTAAAGAAAGAAAACAACAATAAAGACTGGGGAAAAAAGAACAATGATGCTGCTTGCCAATAGCTGTTTTGATGGCCATGTGACCGTTCTGGCTGATGGGGCAAGGGGAGTTGCTGTATATTAACCACTAGGGATGCTATGCTTTTCTTGGCTCTTTACACTTTCCTACCTTTTGACAAAATCGTGAAAGAATCCTGGGCTCTTCCGAGTTTCTTAGAGTAGAGATAGAACTCCCTGCCTTGCTGGAGTTCTACACAAGAAAAGACAGTTAAGTCACTGTTTCATGGAGCTAAGTTAGCCTAAATCACTATAGATGCTGGAAGTCACCTCTGTGTAATCCACACATCCACATGTGACTCTAGTGATCAAACTCACACATACTAGGAAAAAGTTCTGTGATTGAGCTATGCCTGTTTAATAGGTTTACATTAAGCAGCAATATCAACAAGGGCTGGGAAGCAGCCGAATTCAGACAGCAGCTTGACATGAGAGCTAGTTCTAAAACCCAGAGCACAGATTTTCCTTTCCATATCACGCACGGCACTCAGATATCTTACCCAATTTACATCTATAAAAATACCTTCCAGATGATAAGGGCATACATACACTATTCCCCTTTGGATTCCAGAGATAAGAATCTCAGTTTGCTCGTGTAATTGGTGTCCTCAACTGTTCTCTTCAAGCAAAGTCATGTGCAATTGTTCCCTGGTGCAAATCAGCTTCCTCGGCCATGAAATAAGGTTATCAGTGGCATCTTGTTGGAGGCACACAAACAATGAAATGTGATCCTGGTGTCACTTGCTTCTCTGAACTTTCAAACCCAGTGGGAAGGGCTCAAGCCACTCTATGCTCCATTGAACACCAAATTCTATAAGACCCAGAGCTTTCCTAGGAGAAACAAACCTGAAGATTTCAAACTGGGTCCAAGCTGCCACAACTGGACCAGGAAATCCAGCCCTTCCTCAGCTTCTGTGTCCACATACAGGCACCTCACATAGATGGATGAGCAGTACAAGATACCACTTCTAAGAAACTAGGAAAAGAATACCTATCAACCAGTCCCCTCTGCCATCCAGCTTGGGCAAAGGCAACCTGCAAAACCCTGTATACAGTGTCTTCAGCTTTGCTCCTGAGGAATCCTCATCATTGCCCCTGCTCCTCCTTTCTGTAAGGCCCCTTGTTCTCTCCCAGCTTCACTAATAAGAAGGCACAGCCATGTCTTGAAGCCCCTCATGCTCTCGGATTGCATGACTCCCCTGCAGTTTTTCTCTTGCTGGGGTTCCTGTCATAGCCCCCTTAGAGTCTCACCTACCCCTAGAGGCTTAATGCATGTTTCCCAAGGAAAAGGATCCTTTGTGCTCTAGACTTGGCATGATGTTTGTTCCTCTTTCCCCATGAATACACATGTTAAAGCCACATCCCTCAACATGGTGGCATTTAGAGGACTGCCATTTGGGAATGGGATTAGGTCATAAGAGGAGAAAGGTCATAAGTGGAATTAGTGCCCTCAGACAACAAATCCCAGAGAATTCCATTGTCCTTTCAACCACGTGTTAAGGCTCAGGAAAAGTTTAGAAGTGGGGGCAGAAAGTATACAAGAGCAGGAAGAGAGGGTGGTAAAGGGCCATTCTCTACAATGGATACAGTCATTGCAATCACTAACTTACAAAGACCGGCAATGTGCACATTAGGGTCACACAAGACTAGCCCTCTCAACAGTCAGTGCACATTAGGGTCACACAAGACTAGCCCTCTCAACAATCAGCCGAGAAAGAGGGAAGATCATGGGGGCACAAACCTTTATCTCTGAACCACTGATTATTCATAGAATCTGGGAGAGGGAAATTATTAACTGCAGCGAAGTACCAACCAGGTTCCAGTCAGTACACAATTAACCAAGCCCATGATCATACTGATGGTCCTAATTAAATATCACTGGGTCACAAAACAATAGACAAGAATTCAAGAGAGATGTGTGGGGAAGAGGGGTTGCACAAGGGTGACAGAGAGGTTGGGGATAAGAGAGGTTAGCATGTGCAAAATGGCCTAAGAACAAATTTTATTAATATAAAGGGGTTATAAATTAGAAAACAAAACATTATGATAACTCCACATGCTTCTTTGTGGAAAGGAACACTTGCATACTCCTCACCGTAGGAGTACAGGCTGAGACTATGAATTGAGGATGGGAATGGTCAGAACGACCTTTTACATGCCCTACAGAGTAGTTGTCTCTCTTGAGTCTGTCCCAAACAAGAGGTAAGCCAGTCTCTACGTGCCTTCCCCCAAGGCAGTTCTGACCTTCTCTGTGTGTTGTCTTTTGTCCTAATTCCCTAGTATGGCAGAGAAAGGGCCAATATCAGCTACAATTTCCATGGCATGGGCACACTTTAAATGCTTTAGTTCAGAACTTAAAACTTTGGGAGTCATCTAAATCTCCAGTTTGGAGATTTAAACAGCTTTAGTCTCCAGATTTAGACAGCTCTCTGGGCAGCAGTTGACTCATAATGAAGAAACCTTAGTCTCACTTCCTATAAGCAATCCCGATTACAAAATGTAAGTAATTGTATTTCCCAATCTGAAACCATACTAAATAGACTATAGGTGTTGGCTGTGGTAGCAGAGGATCAAATGAACAACAGCTCAAAGTACCATGTCATTTGTGTTTCCAAAGCTAGTAATGCCTTCTTCATGATCAAACACTCAGATACTTCCCATTATGCTTACCACAGTCTCCATCTTACAGATGATACATAATACACAACCTACTGCCTGGCTCTCACAAGTCAAGTCTGTATCCCAGTTACTTTGCATATCTTTCTCGCTCAGTCCCTCTAGCCAGGAATGAATTATATGGCTGTAAATGTTCACAAAGAGGCTGAGGAACACAGCTGTGTTCATAGCAACCACTGGCCCTTCTGAATTTTCCCACACCTACTGCAATTATTTGACTTGTTAGTATCCTCCAAAGCCCCACGTGTTCAAGACTGGACTGCTTCCAGCTTATGGTACCAATGGGAGGTGGTAGAACCCCTAAGAGGTGGGGCCCACGTGGAAGGGACATAGTCACTAAAGGCATGTGCTTAAAGGAATGTCTGAGACAATAGAGCTTTCTTCTATCTTTGTTTCCTTGCCACAGTGAGGTGGGCGGCGCCCAAGCTTCTTCCATGATACATTGAGTCAGTCAACCATGAACTAAAAACGAAGACCAAAACAGCTTTAGTTTTAATTATTATTTCTTCTTCTAGGTTGATTAACCAAGAACTTTGTCACAGTAATAGAAACCTGACTAGCACACTACATGTATGTACATAGATCTAGTAATATATGAAAGTAAGCTTTTCAAGTATTGGCGTCCTCACTGAGTCCTCATGCCAGATGGTGACATGTGATTTAGAATGCTGCATTTTGGAACTTTATGTGCATATGTGTCATCTGGTGTTCTTATTAAAATAAAAATTATTATTCACTATTATTGAGGCAGTGCCCAAGATTTTATATTCTAATAAAGTCCTTGTTGATACCCAAATAATATTCATTTTATTTAAGATAATTGGGTGCCTTTAAAATTTCATTATTACTGCTACTTCTACTTTAATTGCCCATGTTTCATAAACAAATAAAAGTATTTATACTTCTGCCTCCCTTAACATTTTTAATCATTTTTTTATTAACACATAACACTTGTGCATGTTTATGAGGTACAGTATGATACCACAACATGCTATGTGAACTGAGATCACATACCCACTGTAATGGTAAAAAGTAAAATGCCGCAGGTCCCCAAAGAGGCAGCAAGCAGTGAGCAGCAAGTGGCCAGAGCAGCCAGTCCCAGGTAAGGATGATGTAGTTCCCCAAGTGGCTGCAGTGGGCCACGAGTCCCAAGCAGGGAGCTGCTTGGTGGGTGAGAGACCTCAATGGGACAGCCAGTCCCACGAGGAGAGATAGACAGATGGGCACGCCACGAGACCACACAGCAGGTCTCCAAAGGCAGCTGGTCCTGGGCAGGGAGCCACGCTGTGGGCTAGAAACAGAGACATGGATAGGCACGGTGTGCAGAGTGAGGTTGGATACTTGTTTACTGGGTTATGCAAGGGAAAGGGAGAAAAGGAGAAGAGCAGAGAGAGGCAGAGAGAGAAAGAGGGAGGAAGGGAAGAAGTGTGGAGAAGGGAGAGACAGAAGCTGCCTCTTCAGAGTCAGGAAAGAGAAGGGTTCAGGCTGGAAGCTGAAGATCAGCTTGCCTCGGTAGACAGGGGAGGGAGTGGGCGTGGCTTGACTCTTTAAGGGATAGGACAGATCATTATACCCACATCTTAATGTTACTTTGTGTCTAGATCCTCTGACATTTTTCAAAAATATTTAACAGATTATTGCAAACTACACTTCAAATCACATTTTGAACAGCAATAAGTCTTAGAATTCTGAAAATAGGAAGATAAACAGGAAAATGGCTGAATGGGTAAAGGTGTTTGTCACCAAGCCTGACACCCTGAATTCAGTCTCTGGGATCCACATGATAGAAGGTGAGAACTGAGTCCTGAAACTTGTTCTCTAGCTTCCACATGTGACATGTACATGCATACATACTCACATGCACATGCACACAAATATAATAATAATAATAATAATAATAACAATAATAATAAATGTTACAGCATTTTCATGCTTTCTTTCTTTTTTAAGTGTCAAAAGTGATGTGAGGACTCCATAGAACTGAGAGATGCAGCATCACAGCTCCCCTATTTTTGGTGTACCAAACATTCAGAGTTTATTATATCAAATTAGATGGATTTGTGAAAGTTAAAATCTAGTTTTAAGGAAATTAATCCTCATGTAGATAAGTAATCTTTAAAAGATCAATATTTCTGCTTTTAAAAAGTTGGCTGATATACCAATATTTAGACCCACACCTGTCCTGCCTGCATGATGTGCTGCAGCAATGGTTGTCCAGAGATTGTAGGAGTAACTAACTAATGACTGGTCTAACTTGAGTCCCAGGCCAGCCACAAGAAGGAACCCATGTCAGACACTGCCTGGATAGCCAGGAACAGGAAGCTGGATGGCTCAGAGACCTAGGGCAGAAACAAACATGATGGACAGAAAACAAAGCAATTAAATGAATGAAATGATTCCTAACGATATTCTTCTGTACTCAAGGATCAGTGTCTCATCCAATGGCTTCCTCCAGCAGCTTATGGGAGCAGATGAGCAGAGATCCATGTAAGCATTAGGTAGAGCTTTGGGAGGAGCCAGTGGGGTAGAGGACACCAGAACACAACCCTTAGAATCAATTAAGCAGGGCTCATAGGGACTCACAGAGACTGAAGCAGCAGTCACATAGGTCTGTGCTAGGTCCTCTGCATACATGTTGTGGTTGTTTAGCTTGGAGTTACTGTGGGACTCCTAATAGTGGGAGTGGGATAATGGACTAAACCTTCAAAACTGTAAGCCAGCCCAATTAAATGTTTTTCTTTATAAAAGTTTCCATGGCACTGCTGTCTCTTCGCAGCAGTAGAAATCCTAACGAAGACAGAAGTTGGAACCAGGGTTAGGTATTACTGTAACAGGCCTGATCATGTTCTTTTTAGAGGAATTTAGACCTTTGTACTTTCGGTTAGGAAAGCAGTGTAATGCTTTAAGTGCTGCTTAATGGGCCATACTAGTAGGAACATGGAAGACAGTGGTGCTAAGGGTGATTTGAAATGTGAGTGGCTAGGTCAAGAGGTTTCAAAAGAGAAGAATTTTAGTATACTGCCTAGAGATTGTTCTTGTGACATTTTTGTGGAGAATGCATCTGCTTTTTTCCCACGTCCAAAAAGTCTGCCTCAGGCTAAAGTGAAGAGATACGGATTAATTCCATTTGCAGAGGAAATATCGAAACAGGTTAGCATAGTCTCTGTCACCTGGTGACTAGTGTTAATTCTAATGAATTTATAATGAAAAGGAACAAGCTGAGCAAGTAAAAATTCAAAATGTACAGACTGAGAAGAAAAGAAGAACCAGGAAGTAGAATGGAGCTAAAACTTGTGTTTGTTCAAGGAGGTAAACATATTAAGAAATAGAACAAAGGGAGTGCTGACCTCGGGGCAAGACTCTACCCAGCTAAACTTCCAACCAGCGAAAAGGAATTAAAGAGCACTTTAGGTCCACGTGTGGTGGTACACACCTTGCCTTTAACCCCACCACTCAGAAAGCATAGGCTGGTGGATCTCTGAGTTTGAGGCTCACCTGTACATGACCTGGAATGAGTTCCTGGACAGCCAAGTTTAGGCAGTGAAGGAAACCATCGAAAATAGAAAGCTGGCAAAGATATAATTGAACAAGGGGGCCATATTCCAGCCCCAGCAAATAGCAGAACTTGGCAGCTTCAACCACATAGTTCTGGCTTCAGAGTCAAAGATCCAAAATGGGATTATGGACTCTCCTTCTGCAACTAAAGAAAGCTGCAGAGTCCAGACATGTGGCAGGGGTGTCCCTGCATGGATGCCCAGAGAGGCCCTTGTGTGAAACTGTGAATGTGAAGCCTGGATTGCTTTGGAGACCTAAAGACATTATAGATGCCAGAGCCATAGTATACCTGCCGAGGAGAGCTGCTAACAGGGAGTTGAACCAGCCCAAGAGAAAGAAGTGTGTTGCAGCCAACAAAGCTGAAAGGAGTTGGAGATCTGAAGAGCATTTTTACATCAGAAATAGATGCACAGTTTCGAGTTTGTTTTTAGTCTTGCTTTGGTCCTCACTATCCTCCCTTTCCTTCATTTTGAAATGGTGATGTGATTTGACATATATCCTGTGCAATTTAGGTCTGAGTGTAAGATATATATATATCTTATATATATATATACATATATATATGTATGTATGTATGTTAGAAGTATGTGATCTGCTTTTTCATTTTGATTTTACAGGTGATTACACTTAAGAGATTGCTGTGAGTCTTGGAAGAGACTTTTGGACTTTTAAACAGGCTTGAGATTGTTATAGACTATGGGATTATAGTCTATGTTATAGACTTTGAAATTGGACTGAATGCATTTCTACATTATGGTATGCTTACAAGCCTATGGGAGCCAGGGAGTGGAATGCGATGGTTTAAATAGGAGTGGCCGAGTGGCCTCCATAAACTCGGGTGTTTGAATACTTGACCCATATGGAGTGACACATTTAGGAAGTACGGCCTTGGTGGAGTAGGTGTGGCCTTGTTGGAGAAAGACTGTCACTGTAGAGGCAGGCTTTGAGATCTAAAATGTTCTAGTCAGTTGACCCCTAATGCCTGTGTATCAAAATGTAGAACTCTCAGCTCCTTCTCCAGCACCATGTCTGCCTGCACACTGCCATGCTTCCTGCCATGATCATAATAGACTAAACCTCAACTCTAAGGTAGTCCTACCTAAATATTTTCCTTCATAAGAGTTTCCATGGTCATGGTGTCTCTTCACAGCCATAGAAACCCCAATTAAGAAAGGAAGCATCTCTGACTCTTTTGCCTGCTCTTGGGATCTTTTCCCTCCTACCAAGTTGCCTCATTGAGCCTAGATATGAGGGTTTCTGCACAGTCTTATTGAAATTACCCGGCACAAGTGATAGGGAACACAGAACATGCAACAAACTTGCTTAGAAGTATTTTGGGGGGAGGGTGTACAGGCCTGGTAAGGTCAGTGTGCAGAGAGAGCTAAAGATGGTGTGTCCAGCTTTTAAGAGCTTCCTAGCGCATGTGCACAGGATGATGGCATGGTTATGTCATACATACATGACAGAGCTCACACATGCATGCAAGGGCTCACATAGATGCATCATACATAGGTGATGCAACCATGCTGTACGTGGGGCATGCCTGAGGGCTTGTCCACACATGCGCAGCCCTGGAACCGGGAAGTGTCAGCCATGTTGTGGCTGAATCATAACATTCCACCCTTTTGTTTATTATAAAAATTTGGGGCATTTGGGGTCTTTAATGGGTGGGAATGGGACAAAATTTGGGGAGTTTGGGGTCTTTAATGGGGAATGGGGTGTCATGAGGTCTTCCTGCTGCTTTTGTGGGTGTTGTTTGGTCTCTCAAGACTGCTTTTTGCTGATTTTGTGGGTATCTGAGAGTTGAGATGCTTGACCACATCCTGAGGTGGCTGATTACTTTTGTGTTTTTCCCCAGCTCTGTAGAACTGGCTGGCTGGCAGCTTGGACCTTGAAAGATGCTGGAAAGGCAGAAAATTGTGTCTGGAAAAAATTTAGATCCTGGTGATTAAGGGAGGGCCTTTTGTGGGGTGGAGGAAGGAATTTCCCAGGGGTTCCTGAGACCAGGAATGATAAGGAAAGAATTAAATGATACTTATTCTGGGCAAGTCTGGTCCATTTAGATAAGTCCAATTGGCTCCCTGGAACTTATGAAAAATGTTTGAAAAAAATAAATTTTAGATATATTAAAAGCTTAAGATTATGAGGGTATAGTGTTGGAATAGAAGACAGTATGGAGGAGGGAGGAAAAGAAGGGGAATTATTAGACCCCTCAATGTTTTACCTGAAGCAAATCTTAAGACGCTTGTTCTCTTTAGCATCATGGTGTTACCTTAACATCCAGGAGACACTGCTGCAGTCAGTGATAGACCTGTTATGTTAAAGTCTGTTTTGTGAGTTTTTTGGAGTCTAGGGCTGTGAATATCCAAACTCGTTATTGTTTCTTACAACCTGGGCTTTTGGCAATCCTTGCACTTCCAGTTTAGTGATGGTCCCTGTAATAACAGCTGAGAAGTTAACTGGAAATTTAAGTATGACATTGGAGATACAGAGAAGTTGGTAAGGCAGACAGAAGAAAAAGAAGAAAGAGGAAGAGGGAGAGTATATGGAGTTTTTTGCACAGGAGGGTTGAGTGCAGTGATAAAACTTTTATTTTTCTGGAACTGGAGGAAAAAGTGGCTGATCTTGGCATCCTCTGGAACTGAAGGGAGCAGGGCTCTGTTTGAGTTACCATATATGAGGGCATCTTGAGCTGGAAGAGTCAAAGTTTTAAGGTGGGGCAGGTGGAGCCAATGAGAGAGTCTCTCGAGTGTGGCAGCTGTGGGAGGGACAAGAATTACTATAATAGGGGCCCTGCCATTTAGGAGAAAGGGGTGAGGGGCGTTGGTCTGAAGGGGAGAATAATACTGATCTCCTATTTTAATTGGTGGTGGGCATGGATTGGCACATGGTTGAGGTAATGAGTGGTCGGTAAAACCTCATAATAGGGAGCGAAGATGGGATAGCAGCAGAGTAAGCAGGTGATCAGGAAGAGGAAAGGTTTTAGGTGAGAGGCTGGGGGTTAAAACTGATCACCCATACATGAGTTCAAAGGGTGAGATGAAAGGGGGGCTTTGGGGAAGAACCCTAAGCCTAAGAAGGAACTAAGGCAGAAGTTTTACCCAGTAAGAGTGAAGCTCCTGTGACATCTTAACAAGAATATTTTTTAAGGAATGGTTAGTTCATTCTACCTTCCCTGAAAACTAAGGATGGTATGGGATATGAAAATGCCAGGGAATTTTAAGAGCCTTAGATAAAGTTTGAGAGATCTGGGAGGTAAACTCTGGGCCATTATCTGACTGAAGAGAGGTTGGGATTCCAAACCGGGGGATAATTTCTTGGAGAAGAACATCGGAAACTGTCTGGGCCCTCTTATTGGGGGTGGGAAACGCTTCAGTCCACCCAGACATGGTGTCCACCAAAACCAGGAGATATTTAACTCATCTGACTGTAGGCATATGAGTAAAATCCATCTGCCAGTCAGTTCCTGGAAGGGAGCCCCTGGTCTGGTGAGTAGGAAAAGGGAAGCTACGATATTTGGTCTTGGTATCTGACTTTTGACAGATTTTACAAGAGGCAGTGATAGCTTTTGAGAACTCTAAGTGCTCAGGGGTGGGAGCTGAGCCTTGACAAAGTGAGACAGAGCTTTGCTGTTAGGATGACAGAGCTGATGGAGGTGGACAGAATTTTCCGGGTGTCAGTGGGTGTCTGCGAGAATGTGGGCTGTACTGTATGAACCCCCTGAGGTGACTGAGGTAGGTTTGGGCTCTGGAATGCTGCTGTTCTAGCTGTTTGGTCAGCCCGGTTGTTTCCCTTGGAAATAATGGAACTGTTGGTCTGATAAGACTGACAGTGAATAATTCCTATAGCCTTGGGGAGATAGAAGGCTTTTTAACAGGTCCATAATGCAACCTGAGTTAGTTATGGATCCTACTTTTGTCGTAAGAAGCCCACACTCCTTTCAAACATCTGTGTGGGAGAGGAGGATATGAAAGGCATATTTGGAGTCTGTGTAAATATTTAAAGATTGTCCCTTTGCTAACTGGAAGGCATGAGTAATGGCTATTAATTCAGCCTGTTGATTAGTGGTATGGGCAGGGCGTCCCTGTGCCTCCACTACCCCAGTATCTGACACTATGGCATAGCCTGCTCTATGGGTTCCTTCACATAAAAAAGAGATGCCATCTGTGTACCAGGTATAGGTGGCCTAGGCAGTTTGCCCTCCTGTATATGTGAGGGGTGGGGCAGTAGATTTCTATGCAGGAATGAGATGGGGAATAATTAATGTTAGGTTGAGGTAGGAGATTTGAGATATTAAGGGGTGGGCAGGATTGGAAAGTGAGTGTGGCATCTTCTACTAGTGCCACCTGGAGGTAAAGAACTCAGGAAGGGGGTACAGTTTGTAAACCTTTATAAGTTAAGAGATGGGACAGATTGTGGTGGGAGAAGGCAGGGGTGGGTAACCAAAAGGTTAGTTTCTTTGAATCATGAATAAGAAGCTCAGCAACCACTAAAGCATGTATGCAGGGTGCCCAGGGTGTTTGAGTGCTTTGACAGGTATGCTACAGGTGCAAAGAAAGGTCCCAGCTGATGTCCTAGGACCCCACGTACATATCCCTCCTTCTCTGTTATATAGAGGGAGAAGGGACTATTTAAATATGGGAAATGAAGAGCTGTGGCCTGCATAAAGGCTTGTTGGAGTCTCTGGAAATGTTTAGTAATGAGATGGAGAAGGGGCTCATGCATAAAGCTGATAGCTGCCTCATATAAGGGGTGTGCGAGGAGAGAAAAACAGGGGATCCAGGAAAGCAGGAAGCCAGCTATTCCTAGGATAAGATCTCTTCTTTTGTATAAGGAACTGCAAGGGACTGAATTAGCTTTTTTCTATCTAAGGTAATAGCTTTTTGGGTTAAGGTAACAGATAATCCCAAGTAAATGACCTTAGAGGTAGACAGTTGGACCTTAGAAGGTGAGACTCTTTCGCCCTTGTTAGAAAGGAAATTTAAAAGAGCAGAGGTGTCAGTTTTGCTGATCTCCAAGAATGGACTGCAAAGTAGAATATCATCTACATGCTGTCTGGGTTTAGACTTAGAGAGAGGCAGTGAGAGCAGATCAGAAGCTGAAGCCTGACCAAACAGGTGTGGGTATCCCCGGAATCCCTGGGGAAGGATGGTCCAGGTGAGCTGTGTGAGAGGTGAGTGTCAGAGTCAGTCCAGGTGAAGGCAAAGAGGTTTTGAGATTGAAAGCTGAGAGGAATAGAAGAAAAAAGCATCCTTAAGATCTAGAACTGAGAAGTGGGAGGTTCCTGGGGGGACAGTGGAAAGAAGTGTGTAAGGATTAGGCACTACAGGATGAAGAGGCACCACTGCAGAGTCAATGAGCGAGAGGTCTTGAACAAGGTGATAGGTTCTGTTAGGTTTTTAACAGCAAGTATAGGGGATTTAAAGGGAGAAGAGGTGGGGCGAAGTAGCTTTTTTTTAGAAGGTCAGAGATAATAGCCTTAAGTCCCCTAAGGCTCTGGAGAGAGGGGGGTACTGAGCTTGGGTATTGTACTTAGTAAGATCTTGTAATTGACTAATGATGAGAGAATGATGTTTAGCAAAAGAGGGCTATGGGGTGTCCCAGGCTTGGGAGTCCACATGAGAGGCTGGTAGAAGAAAAGACACATTGGAGTTGGGAGGTTGGCAGGCTAGAAGGAGGAGGAGTAGAACTGCTGGTGAGTGTGGGGTAAGGTGAATGGAAGGAGCAAAAAAAAAAAAGATTTTTTTGCTAAAAAAATCTCTTCCCATAAGAGGTACCTGGCAGGTTGGCATGACTAAAAATGAATGAGTAAGATAAATACCCCTAAAAACACAGTTAAGTGGTAGGGTCTGCTGAGGTAGATAAGGCTGTCCACCTGTCCCAACAATAGGGAAATTAGGAGAGTTAGGCCTCCAGAATTTCCTTCATACCAAGTATGTGGCTCCAGTGTTCAAGAGAAAGGAGATGGGCCGTCCTGATACTGTGAAGGTTACCTGTGGCTCCCTGTTACAGATGATGGTTTTGGTCCAGTCAAAGGAGCTTAGGCAGCCTCACTTGTCCATGGCCAGACCTAGAAGGTCAACTTGGGAATTGTCTGGGTTTGATGTGCATGAGGACAATCGACTGCCTGATGTCTTTCCCTATGGCATCTGGGACAAGGTCTCGTGGGACCAAGATGAGGATTAGAGCATGCTCGGGCCCAGTGACCAGCTCTGCCACATTTGAAACACAGGTCTGGTGGTTCTCAAGCCCCAGGGGGCAAGGGAGCAGCACAGACAGCATGGATCAGGCAGTCTGTCACTTCAGCTGGTCGGAAGGCTGTGGCTAGCATATGACAGTGATGATTGTGGGTTTTGTCATTCCTTGCATGGTACACCTTAAAAGCCAACTCTAAGACTTCCAAGGGTCCTTTCTCCAAACATCTATGTTTAGCCTTAATGTCAGGGTAGCACTGAGAAAAAAGTTAGTCATGAGTAACTGTCTGCCTTCCATGGTTTCTGGATCTAAGTTAGTATTTTGTAACAGGGCTTTAGTGAGGCATTCCAAAATGCAAAAGGATTTTCCTGTATATCTTGAATGACCTCTGAGAGCTTATTAGAGTTTACTGGCTTGAGGGCAGCCTTACGGGGACCTGTCCGAAGGCAAGTGGTTCTTACTTAGGGACCACTTCTGCCCCCCTGGGGGTGTGTTGCATGTGTTTGGTGAACTTCATCTGCATGTAGTCTGGCCTACTCCCAAACTTGCTGGCGCTCTTCAGGAAGTAGGTTATTAGACAGGATCATATAGATATCATAAAAGGTGAGATTATAAGACTGGGACTTAGAGGTTAGATAGTAAAAGGCTTGGATATAAGGAAACTCCTTCAATTTGCCTGTGCGCTGGCAGTAGTTAGAAAGCTCCTGTAGAATATCAGGATCAAAGGTGCGCTAGGTGGCCACTTATAATTGTTATCTAAATTGTAACAAGGCCATTTTTTGAACAAAGATGAACAAGTAAATAGGGCATTAAGACCTGGGGTTTTAGGGCTTCTAAAAGGCATCCCAGAAAGGAGGCTAGATTGATGGTCTTGGATAGCTTGCTACCCATAGCTGAAACTGTGAAAACCAGAGAAAATGGCAACACCACAAGGCTTATAGCAGGATGCCTCCCCTCTATAGGCAGGATATGAAATGGTGGCAAACACCACAGGGCTTGTAGATGAGCGTCCTCTCTCCACAGGCAGAGTGTTGAAGCCTGACTGGCTCTGGTTGGGGTGACTCAGAAGCCAGAGAGGACAGAGAATGCTCCAAGGAGTCTCTCACAGTGGGGACCACTGATGAGTGGTTCAAAAGAAAAGAAAAACGAAAAGAGAAATCCAAGGTGGGTGGGCCAACCCTGGGTTGTCCATTCATGTTTTTAGCTAAGGGAACCAATCCAAAGATGAATGTCAGCAAAAGGCTCAACTGTAGCCATGAAGGCCATGGTTGGCAGCTGTCCCCCCATTTCTAGGAACACCGGAAGATTGCCAGGAGCTCAACAGTCAATTCCTTGGGTTCAGAGAAATGGTTAAGCTGACCAGAATGGGGAAACTCACCAATTGAAGCCAGTGGTGTGCATAGAGATTCTGCTCAGGCAGATGGAACATGTGGTTGTTATGGAAAAATACCTGGTTCTGGATCCCAACCCCAAGACAGGTGAGGGAGAGCCTCTTGAGTCTCACAGCACCAATGAAATTACCTGGCGCTAGTGAGAAGGAAACATGGAACATGCAACAAACTCACTAAGGAGTTTATTGGGGGGGGGTGTACAGGCCTGTCGAGGTTGGTGTGCAGAGAGAGACCTGAAGATGGCATGTCCAGCTTTTAAGGGCTGCCTAGTGCATGTGCACGGGGGATGGAGGGGGGGATGATATGGTTATGTCATACGCAGATGACAGAGCTCATGCATGCATGCAAGGGCTCACACAGCTGTGTCATACGTAGGTGATGCAACCATGCCACAGATGGGTCACACCTGAGGGCTTGTGTAGCCCTGGAACCCAGAAGTGTCAGCCATGTTGTGGCTGAATCATAACACTTATTGCATCTTTCTATTTGTCTTATCTTATTGCATCTTGTCTTTGGTTGATATCACTGGGATGCTTGCTTTTTATATAAAGGCAAATAGGAGCAGTAGATCTGAGAGAGAGTGTAGGTGGAGGAATGATAGGAGAAATGGAGAGAAGGGAGTCTGGGGTGAGGGAGCAGGGAGGACTGGAAGAGTAGGTGGCTATGGTCAGGATGTATTGTATGAGAGATGAATAATGAAAAGAAAAACCAAAAGAAAAAGGAATCAGAGGCACTCTCATTCACATACTCAGAAATAAGAAGCCATAATAAATGTGTAGAGGACCTGGTCAAGATCCATGTAGGTCCTGGGTGTGCTGCCTTACAATCTCTGACTTCTTATGAGTTTTGTTCAGTGGATGAGAGAGTCTTGTATTCTTAGTGTCCTCCATCCCATCTGCCTCTTAAGTTCTTCTACTTCCTCTTCCATAGGTTTCGCTGATCCCTGAGGGAAAAGATTTGGGACGTCCTTTTCAGGACTGTCACTCTCCTCATAACATCTGTCTGTGAGTCTCTGTGTGTGTCCATCTGTGAGTCTCTGTGTGTGTCCATCTGTGAGTCTCTGTGTGTGTCCATCTGTGAGTCTCTGTGTGTGTCCATCTGTGAGTCTCTGTGTGTGTCCATCTGTGAGTCTCTGTGTGTGTC
>PVIU01001413.1:156159-211159 GCA_004026605.1 Ondatra zibethicus | reverse complement strand
CACTCTCCTCCTCCTCCCAGCCTCCGCTAACCCTCATTTGATTTCTATGAAATCCATTTTTCTTACCTCATGACACCACAAAGTGTCTTCCTGTCTGCACCTGGCTTATTTCCCTTTTGCACATGCTCTGTGTAAGATGGCTGCAGAGTGGTACCCTGATCATACTCTGCCATGGGGAACAAGGAAGTGACAGGAATCCCGAACAGCTTGATTCTGACAGGCAACTGAGAACAAAGAAGAAAGTAAATTGTAAGCTAGGCCCCAGCTTCCTGAGTGGGAGATGACAGGACAATTCCAGCAGAGCCAAGGGAAGCTGGAAACCCTCCATCAGAGCGGTGGAGTGGCAGTCCCCGCTAAAGCTGTCCACAGGCCCCGCAGGCTTTAAATCTGGTCTGGACAGCTGCTTGGAGTTGAAGTGACAGTCCTGCTACAAAAAAGGACTCAGATTGGGCCCTCCCAACACCCCAGCAGCCCAGCTGCTATGACTACAACTGTCACTGTTTTGTCACCCGGCCACAGCAGGGCTAATAGCTGACTCACGGACACTCTCAGATGCCTCAGGCCTGCATATGCCTCACAGAGTGGAAGACTGGCTCCCCAGCACCCAGCAGTATCAGGACCAGCAATGGCCAGAGGCATCAGTCCACCCCTCCCCATTAGAGCTCCACAGGAACCTGAATCCTCAGCATGGCCCATGCGTGTCCCTCAGGAGCTTCAGGGGTTCTGATCCATATCCTGCGACTCTCACAAGACCTGGCTATCAGTGTCACAAGACAAGTACTCACCCTATGGCTTCAGAAACTGAGTTTCTCCACAACCCAGCCTTGCCACTGAGGCTACTGAGTGTCATCCGATGATGTGGAGGGAAGGTCACATCCTTGTTCTACAGCTCTGGAGCTATGGTGGCACTAATGTTTCCTCTGTCCATGCTCCATACCAAGGGATACCAAAGCCACAAGCCATCCACACATGCTCCCAGAATGTAAAGAAGGCATCTTCCACTTCTCACACCTCCAGGAATGTAGACAACCAACCAAGAAGCCCCAAAATGTCTCATGGACATTGGACAGATATCCTCTGTAGTCCAGCTCATTGAGAGCATGGTCATAGCCACAAATAGCCTGCCATATCCTGTACAAATACAGCCATGAAAGTTGTTGTCAAAACTAGTGAAGTTCTGTAAACTCATAAAGACTGTAACAGCACACACAAGACTCACACCAAGCAAAATTCTAGCACTAAGAAGTTGGCATGAACACAAAGTTCTACCCCTAACCAAGAAGCTGTTTATAACAATTGGTGCCTTCTGGGAGAAGGAGTATCAGTTTTCTCCAATGGAATATCAACCACACTCCAGGACAGGGCCCATGCTCAGGAGCAGTTGGTCAACACAAAATGGAATTCTTGTTTTGTGCTGGCTAGAATTTTGTTTGCTTGTTTGTTTTATTTATTTTTTTTAAACTTTTTTTTGATATAGGGTTTCTCTGTGTAGCTTTGAAGCCTGTCCTGGAACTTGTTCTGTAGACCAGGCTGACCTCGAACTCACAGAGATCCACCTGCCTCTGCCTCCCAAGTGCTGGGATGAAAGGCCTGAGCCACCACCATCCGGCAGAATACATGTTTTGTTTTGGGTTTTGTAGGCTTTTTGTATCATTTTGTTTTGATTTGGCATTTTTTGTCTTATTGGTTTTCTGTTTGTTTGTTTCGATTTTCATATATTTGTTTTTTGTCTTGAAAGAGAGAGCGAATGTAAAGTTAGGTGGGTAGGGATGTGGGAAGGATCTGGTAAGAGTTTGGGGAGGGGGAAAAAATATGACCAAATGTATTGCATTAAAAAAGCTAAAGAAAAAAAACAGGAAAAAGTCACACAAAAAAGGTGTTGAAGAGGGCACAAGGTCCCTGTGCTGGCAGAAAAGCACCAGGCAAACCAATAATGTTAAGCACACAGGCCTGTCTCTTCAGTGGATGGAATGCATACCTGTTTTCCACCACAAGGCTGGGAGTAGATGTAGTTAATGGCTAGTGACCTGTGCTATATAGGAAGGCAGGCCACGCCTGAACCCCTAGACTTTAATACTCACCCCAGACTCTTCTGCTCTAGACCTTTATCTTGAGCATTGTTTCTCAGTCAGTAGAACCCATCATTAGGGGAGAAATCACAAGCACTTTACAGCTTGGTGACCTAGACCACACGAGATCCTTCCCTAGGTCCTTAGACTATAGATCCCATTCTTATTGGAAGAGATCACTTTTACTTTGCAAGGGTTTCTATGTAGCCATACCTTAAGCTTTATTAATATAGATTGCCTGGGGTCAGACTCTCAAAGTTTGAACGAGCGCTGCCTAAGGAGTCATGTTAAACCAGATTTCCTTCTTACCTCCCGCAGATCACTGCTCTGCCAGGCCTGGGGTCTGCAGAGACCACCGCATTGGTGTTGCTGGGTTTTAGCCTCATCAGACCCAAGGAAATGCACTTTGGGAAGCCATGTCCAGTGCAGAAACAAGCCACTGTATTCATGAGCCCTGCAAGCCAGACTACAGAGGCTCACAGATACTGCATACATAAACTACTGATGGAATCTCTCAGATGCTGTGCGTGTTCATGTGTGTAGAATCGCACATGTATGTGCATCTATGTGTATGTATGCACAGATGGAGGTCAGGAGATGACACTCTCAATTGTTCTCCACCTCATATCTTGATGTAGGGTCCCTCACTTGAACACGGAGCTCAACAATTCAGTTAATGTCCCCAGCCAGAATAGTCTGAGGATCCCTTGTATTATTTCCCAAGTGCTGGAATTATAGACTGACCACACCCACCTGATATTTATATAAATGCTGGGGAATACAAACTCCAATTGGCATGCTTGCATGGAAAGTGTTCCCCTCACTGAGCCATCTCTCCATCCTCTAGTGACTGGGAAGTTCCTACCCAACAGACATTCTGCATCTCCTACAAATTAAGGGATATTTTCCTTCAAAACCTCTGCCATAAAATAGGGAGAAGTAGCTAATATAACAGATGTCTTTATATCGATTTAGGTATATGAAAAATATGAAAAATGGTTGCACCTCCAAAAGAACACAAGATTTCAATTTCTCCAAAAATAGATCCCGATTTGAAGGAAAGCTGTGATACATCTGAATTTTCTTCCAAGTGACAATGCTAGGGGAACCGAGAGAGAACACAGGTACGACAACAAATGAGAAAACAATTAGGAACACGACTGAGAAACTTGCCAAAGAGACACACATCACAGAAAGGAACAAGCCGAAATCTTGGGACTAGAAATATCAATTACTGAAGTAAAAACCCATAATTAAGAACGTCTGCAACAGACTAGAACAAGAGGAAAAAAAGAATTCCCAAGTTTGGAGATAACCTACTGAATTTACTCCATCAGAAAAGCAGAAAAAAAGAAGGTGAGGGAAAATAGAGTCTGCACAAATATAGAAAACTGTTAGGTAAATCAAGAGTCAGCAATGAGGATTCCAAAAGGAGAAGAACAGAGAAAGGCATTGCACATTTCACAAAGTGATAACTGAAGACTTCTCAAGTCCTCCAAGAGACATAGACATCCAGATGTGGAAAGGATTCCAACTATACTCAATCAAATAAAAATAAAATATCTTTAAGGAATATTATAACCAAAAAGAAAACAATACTAAAAATAGCAAGAGATAAACATCAAGGTATATATAAGGGAATCACCTTAGAGTAACAGACTTCTCAACAGAAACCTTATAGGCCACAAGAGAACAGAACAATGTCCCCAAACTCCTGGAACAATAATTAACAAAAAAACTATAAATAAGGAAAGCTATATCCAAAAAAACTAACCTTCAAGAATTAAGGGGAAATAAAATCTTTCTAAAATAAGCAGAAATGGTGAGGTTGCCATGACCTGGTCATCTCTGTAAGAAATGCCTAGTGGAGGTGAGCACTAGAAACAAGGGGAAAGTAGCCACCACCGAAAAGAGGACAGACACAAAAGAGAAGGAATACTCAGATCTTATTATAATAAAAATAATCAAAGCCAAAGAACATAGAATATACAAAACAACCAGAAAAAAAAACTGTTCTCATTTGCTTTCTGTCTCTGTGATAAAAACACCGACCAAAATCAAGTAGGGGAGGAAAAGGTTTATTTGTCTTGTTGGGGGATGCCAAACCAGGAGCCTGAAGCAAGAACCATGGGGGTATGGTGCTTGCTTGCATCTAGGCTCATGGTTCTTAGACCTCACACAACCACCTGCCCAGGGGTAGCGCCTCCCACAGTGTGCTAGGGCCGCCTATGTCAATGAACAATCAAGAGCATGCCCCATTGACAAGTCCACAGGCAGAGCTGATGAGGGAAAGTCCTCTTGATGATCTCTCTTCCTCTGTCAAGTTGACAACCACCATCAGCCATCATAGCATGAAAAGAGGAAGTCTCAGCCTACATAGTTGTCATATACTCTCCAAAAATGTACAAATATGGCCTGACTCAAAGCTAAAATGCACTATAGGCTCATTCATGCTATCCATCCCAAAATTTAATTTTTAAGGTTGAATAATACTCTATTATATAACTAACTATACTGCTTTTTAAAATCTTCTCATTTTGTAAATGACATCTAGGCTGTGTCCATATATTGTTTATTTCAAATGATGCAATGTTGTAAATGCGAGAGAAGATATCTCTTTGACATATTGACTTAACTCCCTTCATGTTTCATAGCCGCAGAACTGCTGGATCATACATCAGTCCTATACCAGCACCCATTACCGCCAGATCTGTGAAGAGTTCCCTTTTGCTTCCTTGAGGCAGCTTGTCTTCCATCTTTTTGATAAAAGTCACTCTAACCGTAATAAATACCAGGCCATTGTCATTTGTATTCTCTCTCTGAGCATCACTAAGCCGGAGACCACATGTATGTCATCTTTGGAGAGTGTCTGTTCAGGTCAATTGCCTGTGTTTTTTGTATCTGTTACCTTCTTACTGGGCTGTTTGGGTTCCACATGTATCATGAACAATGACTTAGCAAATGCACAGCTTGAAGCTGTCCCCTCCCATTTGTAGAGGACCCTTCATCATGCAGATGCTTTTACTCACTGTGTCTGTCTGTGGTTTCTAGTCTTAAATAACCCCACATTTGTGCTCTTGCTTGAGCTTTGGTGGGAACAGCAAAAATTCAGAGCAATATGGGGCAACCTTCCATTCCTGTTTTCTTGGGTTTTAGGTCTTGCATTAAACCTTTCATCAATTTGATATTATTTTTGTGTATGGTATGAGATAGTGCCTAATCTCTTTTTGCTGTCTGTGGGTGATCAGACTTTCCAGAACTATTCTGGAAGAAACTGTTCTTTCTCTGTTGTGTGGTCTTTGAGCCTGTGTCAAAATCAGCTGGTCATGAATGTGCGCTTTCACATCTGGGCTTTCTGTTCTGTCCCATCAGCTGGTGAGCCTGTCCTCATGGCCCTAACATGTCACATGTATTATAATTATTTTATGATATATTTTAAAGTTATGTATTATGATATCTGTATGCCATTCCATTATGGTGTGAATGGTACAAGATTATTTTTATCTATTTAAGGTATTTTCAATGACATACAAATTTATGGCTTGTATTTTCAATTTTCTTTGTGTAAAATGCCACTGAATTCCAGTAGGGATCACACAGAATCTGCAGCTCACTTTGGGAACTGTGGCATGCTAGCCATGAATAAACTTTCTGGTTATTTTTTTCACCAATTTCAACAGTATTTTATAGTTTTCATATTGTGAATATTTTACTACCCTTGAAAAAATGGATACATTCCTATACAAACCATTAAAATGAGAAGGATTTAATAAAAGAAAAGAAAGAAAAAATATATATCATAAGTCGTTGACTGCTGATGTTGTTGCCATTTTTAGTATGACTGTTTCCTTGGTTTCCTTTTAGATAACATATAACCTGTGTCCTGAAATGCTGCTGGGCTTTGATATTGATTATCACACCCTGCACATTTACTCAATTCGCTTATCAGTTGTGACTGTTTGGATGGACTGGTAATATTCCCTATGAATAATGCCATCGTCAAACAGAAGTAACTTCTCTGTGTACACTTAGGATGACATTGGTCTTATTACTACAGAATTGCTGATGCTACTACTCCAAAACAAACTGAGAAGTGATGAGAGTGGAATCTCCACATCCCTCATTATCTTAAAGGGAATGCTTTCAACTTCTCACTCTCGAACATGTAAGCTGCGGAACTGTCATGCACGGTGTTTATGATGCTCAGGCATTGGACGCTGCTCCACTGTTTTTGCGTTTTTACTGTGAAAGGATATTTTCTATTCCTCAATTTTTAATGTCAGTCACATTGTCATATATATATTGGACTATCTTTGCATCCCATTTCTTCTACAAGTGGTATATATTTTATAGGGGAATAATTCTTTTACTGTGGTGACTTACATTTACTAGTATTTTGTGAAGGATTTTGGACCTGTTGTTACTTTTCAGTTACAGAACACTCATTGGACTTTTGTTATCAGGGAAAGGCTGATGTCATAAAACAATCTGGAGTACTTTTTATTCTTTTAGCTTTTGGAAGAAGTTAAAAAGGAATGGTATTAATTCTTCAAATGCTTGGTAGAATTCACAATGAAATAGACCTGAACTTTTCTTTTATGAGACACTATTTACAACTGATTCAGTCTCTCATTCATCATGGCCAGTGCAGACTTCGTATTTTTCCACAGTCAGGCTTCTCCTGCACAGTTGATGGCAGCAGCTTCTTGTGATGCTTTGTATACCACTGGTACCAGCCAACATCTCCCTTCTATTTCTAGTTTCCCTAATTGGAAACTTACTTCCTTTTTTACTTCTCAATAAGTTTATCTTTTCTAAAAAAAAAAAAAAAAAAAAAAAAGCAATTCTGTTTCCCTAGTTTCCCAATGACTTCCTCATCTCTACCTCACTTCTTTTGACTTTGATCTGAACTATTTTCTTAGGTTTCCCAGCTTGAATTAACCTGCTCTTTTACACGGTTCTTTGAACTCATTTCTGTGAGACATTGCTTTGCCAGGTACAGCATGGTTGTTAGGAAATATGTCCTGTCCATTCATAAACTGTGCCATCCCATTCTCCTGGTCTTCAACAGTTAGGCAGAAAAACCTACTGATAGTCTTATAGAGACTCTCTTAAGTGTGATATATTTCTCATCTCTCGCTGTTCTTTGATTTGATTTTTGATTTGGTCATGATGTAGTGTGTGAATTCCTCTTTGGGCTGAATTTGACTATAAGCCTCTATGCTCTTGATCTTTGTATGCTATCCCTCCCAAGATTTGGAAGATTTTCAGGCCTTATTCTTAAATATACTTTTTGGGGCCTTTTGTTCTCCTTTTTCGGGAACTCTATTATATAATCTCCTAGGGCTTTGTTTATTCTTTTGTTTTATTTTTATTGGATGATTTCAAATGCCCTGTCTTTAAGGTCACTAATATTTTCTTCTTTTAAAAAGGATCTTATGTATTATTATCATCATTATCATTTTGTGTGTGCATTACATGAGGGTGTGTGCATTCTTGCCATGTGTGGAAGTCAGATATCAGTTCTCTGGTTCTACTCTGAGATTCAGGGTCTGAACTCAGGTAGCCAGAACTCTGAGGCAAATACCTTTATTGGCATCCATCTGCCAATCCTTTTCTTCTCAATCAGGTAGACTGCTAAACTTACTGGATGGATGGTTTTATTTCAATTACTTATATTCTTTATCTCTACAATTTCTTTGAGTATTTTATTTCTTTGTAAGAATATTTATTTTGGGAGGCTTTCTGGCCACTTAGGGGGCCTGCCCCCCTCTACTGGCTTTTCTGCTTATCCCACCCCAGCTTGCCCCCGGGCACCCCTTTCCATCTGCGAGGTCCTAGCTTCCCCAAACTCAGCCTGCTTCCATGCTGAGGCTTTGGGGGAAGGGTGAATGCAGGGCTACAGGGGTCTCCTTGTCCCACAAGGCGCAGTGGAGCAGAGCAGGCAACTTTTACCAAGCCCACCCTTTTGACTGCGAGGTCCTGGGCCAGCAAGGGGCCCTGATCCAGTGCCGGCAGATACACCTGGACCAAGGGACCAAGCCACCAAGACTCTCCTGACCACATTCGAAGGAAGAGATGGGACAATCCAAGAATTCCTCCAACAACCTAAAAAGCAACATGATAACACCAGAATCCAGCTAGCATGCAACCTGAGCAACCTAACCCGTAAGAAGTAGAAGAAATCGACTTTAAACGTAACATTATGAAAGAGATAGAGACCTTTAAAGAAGAGGTGAAAAACTCCTTTAAAGAAAGGGATGAGAAAAATAACAAAAACTTAGAAGAAATGAATAAATTCCTCAAAGATACCCTGGAAAACAAAAAAAAAATCAAACAGGAAACGAAAACAGTTCAAAACTTGAAAACTGAAATGGAGGCAATGAAGAAAACACAAACTAAGAGACGGCGGGATATGGAAAATCTGGAAAAACGAACAGGAACCACACAGACAAGTATAACCAACAGAATACCAGAGATAGAAGAAAGAATCACAGACGCTGAAGGTACGATAGAGGAAATAAACTCAGTGATCGAAGAAAACAACAAATCCAACAAATTCATAACACAAAACATCCAGGAAATCTAGAACACCATGAAAAGACCAAATCTAAGAATAATAGGGGTAAAAGAAGGAGAAGAATTCCACTCCAAAGGCCCAGAAAATATAGTCAACAAAATTATTGAAGAAAACTTTCCCAACCTAAAGAAGGATATTCCTATGAAGGTTCAAGAAGCATACAAAACACCAAATAGGCTGGATCAAAGAAAATTCCCCTTGCCATATAATAATCAAAACACAAAATATACAGAATAAAGAAAGAATATTAAGAGCTGCAAAGGAAAAAGGTCAAGTAACATATAAGGGTAAACCTATCAGAATTACACCTGATTTCTCTATAGAAACCATGAAAGCCAGAAGGTCTTGGATAGATGTGCTGCAGAAACTAAGAGACCATGGATGCAAGCCCAGACTACTATACCCAGCAAAGCTTTCTTTCACCATCAATGGGGAAAAAAAGATATTCCAGCATAAAAACAAATTTAAGCAATATATAGCCACAAATCCAGCCTTACAGAAAGTACTAGAAGGTAAGCGATAACTAAAGGAAGCTAACAACACCCATAACAACACAGATATCTAACAACCCTCCACCAGCACAACTCAAAGAAGAGAGACACACAAACCCTACCACCAAGAAGAAAATAACCGGAGTTAACAACCACTGGTCATTAATAATGCTTAATATCAATGGACTCAACTCAACTATAAAAAGGCACAGATTAAGAGAACAGATACAAACACAGGATCCAACATTCTGCTGTTTACAAGAAACACACCTCAACCACAATGACAGACATTACCTCAGGGTAAAGGATTGGGAAAAGGTTTTTCAATCAAACAGCCCTAAGAAACAAACAGGTGTGGCTATACTAATATCTAACAAAATTGTCTTCAAACTAAAAATCAATCAGAAGAGATGGAGATGGACACTTCATACTCATAACAGGAAAAATTCATCAAGATGAAGTCTCAGTCCTGAATATCTATGCCCCTAATATAAAGGCACCCACATATGTAAAAGAAACATTACTAGCACTCAAAGCACACATCAAACCCCACACACTAATAGTAGGAGATTTCAACACTCCTCTCTCACCAATGGACAGGTCAATGAAACAGAAACTTAACAAAGAAATACGAGAACTAACAGATGTAATGTGTCAAATGGACTTAATAGACATCTATAGAACACTCCACCCAAACAGGAAAGAATTTCTTCTCAGCATCTCCTGGAACCTTCTAGAAAGTTGATCACATACTTGATAACAAAGCAAACATCCACAGATACAAAAAAAAGTTGGAGTAAACACCTGTGTCTAATTGGATCACCATGGAGTAAAGTTAGAATGTAACAACAATTCCATCCCCAGAAAGCATACAAACTCATGGAAACTGAACAGTCAACTACTGAACCACTCCTGGGTCAAGGAAGAAATAAAGAAAGAGATTAAATTCTTCCTTGAATTCAACGAAAATAAAGACACAACATACCCCAACCTATGGGACACTATGAAAGCAGTGCTAAGAGGAAAGTTCATAGCACTAAGTGCCCACATAAAGAAAATGAAGAAAGCACACATTAGTGACTTAACAGCACACCTGAAAGCTCTAGAAAATAAAGAAGCAGACTCACCCAGGATGAGTAGAAGACTGGAAATAATCAAGCTGAGGGCTGAAATCAACAAAATAGAGACACAGAAAACAATCCAAAGAATCAATGAAACGAAGAGCTGGTTCCTTGAGAAAATCAACAAGATCAACAAACCCTTATCCAAACTAATCAAAAGGCAGAGAGAGAACACTCAAATTAACATGATCAGAAATGAAAAGGGGGACATAACAACAGACACTGAGGAAATTCAAGGAATCATTAGGTCTTACTACAAAAGCCTGTATGCCACAAAATTGGAAAATGTACAAGAAATGGACAGTTTTTTAGATAAATACCACATGCCGAAATGAAATCAAGACCAGGTGAACAATTTAAATAGACCTATAAGTCGAGAGGAAATAGAAGCTGTCATCAAAAACCTCCCAACCAAAAAAAGCCCAAGACCAGATGGTTTTAATGCAGAATTCTACCAGAACTTCCAAGAAGAGCTAATACCTATACTCCTTAATATGTTTCACATAATAGAAACAGAAGGTTCATTGCCAAACTCTTTTTATCAAGCTACAATTATCCTGATACCCAAAACACACAAAGACGCAACCAAGAAAGAGAATTATAGACCAATCTCACTTATGAACATTGATGCAAAAATTCTCAATAAAATACTGGCAAACTGAATGCAAGAACACATCAAAAAAAATCATCCATTATGATCAAGTAGGCTTCATCCCAGAGATGCAGGGCTGATTCAACATATGAAAATCTATCAATGTAATCCATCATATAAATAAACTGGAAGAAAAAACTATATGATCATTTCATTAGATGCTGAAAAAGCATTTGACAAAATTCAACACCCCTTTATGATAAAGGTCTTGGAGAGATTAGGGATACAAGGATCATATCTAACTATAATAAAAGCAATATATAGCAAGCCAACAGCTAACATCAAATTAAGCAGAGAGAAACTCAAAGCAATTCCACTAAAATCAGGAACAAGACAGGGCTGTCCACTCTCTCCATATCTCTTTAATGTAGTGCTTGAAGTCCTAGCAATAGCTATAAGACAAAATAAGGAGATCATGGGGATTCTAATTGGAAAGGAAGAAGTCAAACATTTGTTATTTGCAGATGATATGATAGTGTATATAAGTGACCCAAAAAACTGTACCAAAGAACTTCTACAGCTGATAAATGCCTTCACTGAAGTGGCAGGATACAAGTTCAACTCAAAAAAAAATCAGTAGCCCTCCTATACACAAAGGATAAAGAAACAGAGAGGGAAATCAGAGAAACATCACCTTTCACGATAGCCACAAATAGCATAAAGCATCTTGAGGTAACACTAACCAAGGAAGTGAAAGATCTATTTGACAAGAACTTTAAGACCTTGAAGAAAGAAATCAAAGAGAATACCAGAAGATGGAAGGATCTCCCATGCTCATGGATTGGTAGGATCAATATAGTAAAAATGGCAATTCTACCAAAGGCAATCTATAGATTCAATTCAATCCCCATCAAAATCCCAACAAAATTCTTCACAGACCTGGTAAAAACAATAATCAACTTTATATGGAAAAACAAAAAACCCAGGATAGCCAAAACAATCCTATACAATAAAGGAACTTCCAGAGGCATTACCATGCCTGACTTCAAACTCTATTACAGAGCTACAGTAATGAAAACAGCTTGGTATTGGCATAAAAACAGAGATGTTGATCAATGGAATCAAATCGAAGACCCGGATATTAATCCACAAACCTATGAACACCTTATATTTGACCAAGAGGCTAAAATTATACAATGGAAGAATGAAAGCATTTTTAACAAATGGTGCTATCATAACTGGATGTCAACCTGTAGGAGAATGAAATTAGACCCTTATCTATCACCATGCACAAAACACAAGTCCAAATGGATTAAAGACCTCAATATAAATCTGACCACACTGAACCTGTTAGAAGAGAAAGTGGGATGTAGCCTGCAATACATGGGCACAGGAGACCACTTCCTATGTAAAACCCCAATAGCACAGACAATAAGAGCAACAATGAACAAATGGGACCTCCTGAAACTGAGAAGCTTCTGTAAAGCAAAAGACACAGTCATTAAGACAAAAAGACATCCTACTGAATGGGAGAAGATCTTCACTTACCCCACATCAGACAAAGGTCTGATCTCCAAAATATACAAAGAACTCAAGAAACTCGACATTAAAATTCTAAATAACCCAATTTAAAAATTGGATAATGATCTGAACAGAGAATTCTCAACAGAAGTTAGAATGGCCAAAAGATACTTAAGGTCATGTTCAACTTCCTTAGCGATCAGGGAAATGCAAATCAAAACAACTTTGAGATACCATCCTACACCTATCAGAATGGCTAAAATCAAAACACCAACTCTTGCCTGTACTGGAGAGGATGTGGAGTAAGGGGAACTCTCATCCATTGCTGGTGGGAATGCAAACTTGTGCAACCACTTTGGAAATCAGTGTGGAGGTTTCTCAGGAAATTGGGAATCAACCTACCTCAGGATCCAGCAATACCACTCTTGGGAATATATCCAAGAGATGCCCAACCATACTACAAAAGCATTTGTGCAACTACGTTCATAGCAGCATTATTTGTAATAGCCAGAACCTGGAAACAACCTCAATGGAAGAATGGATCAAGAAAGTGTGGAGTATATACACATTAGAATACTACTCAGCAGTAAAAAACAATGACATCTTGCATTTTGCATGCAAATGGATGGAAATAGAAAACGCTATCCTGAGTGAGGTAACCCAAACCCAAAAAGACGATTATGGTATGTACTCACTCATTAGTGGATCCTAGCCATAAACAAAGGACACTAAGCTTATAACTCACAAGCCCAGAGAAGCCAAATAGCAAGGTTAACCCAAAGAAAAACATATATAGATCCTCCTGGAAATTGGAAGCAAACAAGAATGCCAGGCAAAAGTTGGAAGCACGGGGGCAGGGATAAAGGTGGGTGTAAGGGGGATGGGGGAAGGGGAGGGGGAAGGAGAAGGGAGAAGGGAAGGACTGGGGAGACATTGGGGGAGTGGTGGGTGGAGATAGAGTAAAGGTGGATATTGGAGAAGGGAATAAGATATCTACATTAAGGGAGTCATTTTAGGATTGGCAAGATACCTGGCTCTAGAGGGGATCCCAGGTGTCCACGGGGCTGTCCCCAGCTAAGTACTTGGGCAGCAGAGGAGAGAGTGCCTAAACTAGCCTTGTCCCATAGTCACATTGATGAATATCTTGATCATCACCATTGAAATTTCGTTCGATGGATGGAGATAGAGACAGAGACCCACATTCACATCAGAGCAATGGACTGAGCTCCCAAGGTCCAGTCGAAGAGCAGAAGGTGGGAGAAGATGAACAAGGAAGTTAGGACCGTGAGGGTCTGGTCCACCCACTGAGACAGTGTGCCTGAACTAATGGGAGCTCACCAAATCCAGCTGGACTGGGACTGAACGAGCATATGATCAAACTGGACTCTCTAAATGTGGCTGCCAATGGGGGCAGACTGAGAAGCCATCAATAATGACACTGGAACCTATCTCTTCTGCATGTATTATCTTTTTGGGAACCTAGTCTGTTTGGAATGCACACCTTCCTAGGCCAGGATGGAGGGGAGAGGGCCTTGTACTTCCCACAGGGCAGGGTATCCTGCCCTCTCTTAAGGAAACAGGGGAGGGATGAGGGGTGGGGGGAGCAAGAGGGGACTGGGAGAAGGGGAGGAAATGTAAATTTTTTTGAATGAAAAAAAATAAAAGAATATGAAAAAAAAGAGTATTTATTTTGCTCATAAATTGTTTTCCAAATTTCATGTATGTCTCTAAGGGAATTTTCCTGTAGTTTCTGAACTTCATCACCAGGATGACTCTGAGTCAGTTTTTTGTTTGTTTGTTTTTTGGTTTTGTTTGTTTGTGCCATTCCCTGCTTCTCCACTTCTTCAGGCATTTTCCATTCATTCCCTGCCTCTCCACTTCTTCAGACATTTTCCATTCATTCCCTGCCTCTCCACTTATCAGACATTTTGATGGTGTTGTATTTCCCTAATTTTTTTAATAACCCCTTAATCTGGTTCCTGTGCATTTAAGGAAGGGCTTCCTTGTCAAGGCTTTGCTGGTGTTCCTTGGTGGTGGCTGCCCTTCTGTTTCCTAGTCTAATCTAGGATTCTTATTGGAGCAGTAGGTGGTGACTCCGAACAGGAATGTTTGTCACATTCTCTAGTTGGGCTAGCCATTAGTGATGTTCCGCATTCAAGTAGGATTGTAGAGTAGTCTATGTACTCCTGTGAGACTCCTGGCTGGGAGCTGCAAGGAGCCAGAGCTGCTGCTGAGTTCTACGCCTGTCTCTGACCAAGCAGTGTTGTAGGTTGTCTTTCCCAAATAGCGAGTAGCTGGAGATGGGGTCCTGTAGTGGGCACGGCTTAGGGCCAGTTCTGAGGCTATGTGAGATCTCTGAGATCATTACTCAACAAATTGGGCTGGAAACAGACAAGTCTGTGCTCTTCAGATATGCGTGAACACAGGCTTGCCTCCTCTACTAGGGTACTGCGGAGGGTTAGCATGGAAAATTGATGGATTAACCGCATGATCACCGGGCCGAGGCAGGCCAGATGTTCCCTTTTCAGTTCATCTCCCCGCTGTTCCTGGGGTCTGGCCTAGGAAAGGGTTAAGGAGTAAGCGTGGGTTTGGCAGAGTCAGAGCTCAGCAGCTGGGCTGGGCCATATGCTCCTCTTGCAGATAGATAATCACAAAGGCAGACTGGGAAGGTTTCAAGAAAAGCCCTGGGCTGAGAAAAGAAGCCAAAGGGTTGAGCAGAGAGGTCCATCCACCTCGCTTTCTGTAGTGCAATGCTATTGACCAGCTTCTCTGGTGGTATGTTGGCACCAACAGAACACAGAGCCACCACCAGGTCCCTACACTGTTATTCTGAAGCTCGTTTCTGCTGTTTCTCACTGACCTCAGGTGGTCCAGTCCTGACAATCCCTCACCATTTCCAGTGAAGGTTCTACAGTGTACCTGCTGTGCAGGGAACCAGGATGGCAAAGAACAGGATAAAGTCCCACTGTCACCTCCCTCTCTAAAATACCCCACGTGCAAGGAAAACTGCAGTGCCGAATATGTGGAGAGATTATGCAGACAAAATGAAGATGCCCCTCTCATCCCCATGGACAGCTCTCACCCTGGACATTCAGATGAGAGTCCACATCACCCCAAGAAAGCCCCCTTGTCTACAGAGGGTGGTCCTCATTCTGTATGGGAGAGGCAGACACTCCCTTCACTTCTATCCTGCTTACATCAGATCTTGTGTTTTCAAGACTGACTTGTTTATAAGAATTATTTCTGTGTCCTAGATAGTAAGGACAATATATTTGGCTAAAAGACTAGCCACATAAATGTCTTGCAAAGGGTTTCGCCCATTATAAGACTTGTTTTAATTTCTTCGTGGTATTCCTTGAAGCAAAAGTGTTTTCAGGTTTGAAATGTATTTTTTAAGACTGCATTCTTGTTTTTACTATTTTATGGGGTGTGTGTGTGTGCAAGCAGGCATGCACATACATGAGGGGTTTGAGTAGACTTGTATGCAGTAGTGCCCACAGAGGCCAGAAGAGGGTGCTAGATCTCCTGGAACTGTAGTTTCACATTTGGAATATGTACTTGTGAGCGGCCTGATGCGGTGCCGGGAACCAAAGTCCAGTCCTCTGGGAGATCAGTAAATGCTCTTATGACCAAGCCATCTCTCCGTCTCCAGTGTTTTCAGGTTTGATAGCCCAAATTCTCAATCTTCTCTTAGCTCTTATACTTTTCATAATATAAGAAATCTAATTTTTGTATTAGTAGCTTTTCTATTGCTGTGATAAAATACCAGGACCAAAACAATTATAAAGGAAGGCGTCTAACTGGGCTTACAATTCCAGAAGGTTAGACGTTAATGACGGTTCAGCCATGGAACAGCAGCGGACAACTAGAGACAGAACTACGAGCTCACATCCTAACCCATAAACAGGAAGCAGAGAGCACACTGGGAATAATACAAGTCTTTTTAAATCTCACAGCCTGCTTCCAGTGACACACCTCTTCCAACAAGGCCATGCTTCCTCCAATGAGGCCATGCCTCCTCCAACAAGGCCACACCTCCTCCAACAAGGTCACGCCTCCTCCAACAAGGCCATGGCTCCTCCAAAAAGGCCACGCCTCCTCCAACAAGGCATCACCTCTTAGTCTTTCCCAAAGAATTCTACTAACTTGGGACCACCAAGTATTTAAACATGCCTGTGAGGGCCATTCTCATTTAAACCACCACATAACCCAACATTATGTGTATATTCTCAGTTTAATTTATACTTTTTAATCAACTCTTATATTTAAGTCTATAGCCTACTTTGAATTGATGTCTATGTCTGGTGTAAGGTAAGGATCCAAATGTATTCATTATTTTGCATGAAGATCATTAGTTCTCCCAGAACTATTTATAGAAAATATTATTCTTTCCCTGATTAAATTCTATTGGTTTTTATAGATTATAATCTTTAATGGTAAACTTAAAGATTTATAAAGAAGATTGCTCTGAATTGTTACATTAACTACAAAAAAAAGATTTATATTATAATACTTACATAATTAATGTTTTAAAAGAATAAATATATACACAGATATTATATAAACTAAGATAATATATAAACTAAGATGATGAAAGGGGGTTTGAGGCTAGAAAAGTAACTTCCTGTGTCAGGAGGGGAAGGGAGAGCTGTTGAGGAGCTCTCTCAGAAACACTGTCAAACGAGAAAGCCAAATTACCCAGGAACTGGGAGGTCTATGAACTAGTGGGAGCAGAGAGACCCTTCCCTTTGGTGACAATTTAGCTGCAAGAATTAACAGACCAAGACCCAGTAATTCATAAGTCAGAGCACATCCAATCACAAGACCACGGTGTTAAGTATGCCAACACATGTCGGCCAGACTCACTAACTGAGATCTTCCAGCCTTCTGAAGCCTTCTGTGGTCCACTCAGGGACCTCTGAATTCAGCCAAAAAACCAAAGCTGTGTTGTTAGCTGTCAGACTCCTTCAAGCCAACAACCAACTGAAACAGACAACTATTCCATCCTCACACAGCATCTCTGAGTGTTAGTTTGCAGAACAAATGGGCGTGAAGAGAATGTACAATCTTTCAAAGACTTCTGTTGTCCCCTTTTCTTTATTTCTTAAGTAGAATTGGTGAAAAAACTCTCATTTATAAAGGGAAAAACTAAGAACTTTAAGATTTTTGCAATCCAAGTGCATAATAATCCCAGAAATGGATCACACCCTTCTCTACATTAAAATTCCTCTGTCATATGTTGCCCCATTTAAACAGCCCTGTGTAGTACCCATGCCATCTCCATCGGCTTGGCTTTTCCACTTCTGCCTAGACTTAGAGATGCTGGCAAGGTTTGTCATGATGACAAGCCCTAAGGACAATGACAAGGACTCATTAGTGCCTGGATTAGGGTTGGGGGCGGCAAGTAGAAACGGTTTGGGGATAGGAAATTCTTGTAGTGAACTGTTTACAAAATAAGCTTAGTGTATCAACCTTAAATTTCTTGACTTTGATAGTTAGCTGAGGATTCTGTGAGAGAGTATCTTTGTTTTTAGTATCTTTGTTTTGCTGAAGTGTTTAAGAGGAAAATGTCAGGCTGCCTACAATGCACGCTAACATGGTTCAAAGAAATAATTACACACAGTGGTATAAATTGTACAGCAAAGTGCTTCATCTGAAATTGATGCTGCTATAAATCCAACATGGTTGGACAGCAACAATTCAATATGGTAGACCTCACCATAGGTCAACGAGATCACACACTTTTCCTTTACTACTTGTGAGTTTTGTTTATGACCCCATCCACCTCCCTCTCCTTTCTCATATACCGTTTGACTTAAGTTGAGCAAGACATTAAAAACAGGACCTGTTTTAAATGAAGAAGGTAAAATGGAACACAAAGTTTATGCTTTGTCCCTAGTAGCTTCGAGATTCCCCTAGTATGAGGTCCTGGAAAAGGGAGAAAGAGCTGGTGGGATTGTGGGACGGTGCTCTCTAAACCTGGGGGACAATGAGCTCGGGATGCAGCTCAGTGCTGGAGTCAAGTCCTGGGCTCTGTCACCCACCACCGCGCAAGTAGAGAGAGACAAAGAGGAGTCCCCACCCAGCTGTACAACCACACTGAGCAGGGGCACAAGTCCTGTTCTAGGCAGCCTGATGCTTGCAGTCTCATGGTCTTACTGGGTATGCCAAGGATGAAATACTAATGCCAACAGGAGGTCTATTTTTATATGGTTAAATTTTGTGTGCACATGTGTCATGGCACACACACACACACACACACATCAGAGGATAGCTTGGAGGAACTGGCTCTTTCTATCATGCAGGTTCTAGGGATTGAAGTCAGATTGTTGGGCAAGACACATTACATGGTGAGCCATCTCATAGGTCCCAAAGTGCGTCTCTCTAAAGACAGATACACTGAGATTAATTTACCGTACAGGGCTAAAAGAGAAGAGCATTTCAAAGGGAAAAGCTAGGAAGAGCAGGAATAACTGGGAAAAGGTAGGGATGACTGGAAAGGACGGTAGCGATGACTGGGAGGAGAGAAGGGATGACTAGGAGGAGGGAAGGGATGACTGGGAGGAAGGCAGGGAGGACTGTAGAGGAGGATAAGAAGAAAAGGAAGGGGTTGGACTCGGTGGTTAAAAAATATTTATTGCTCTTGCAGGTCTGTGCTCAGGTTCCCAACACCTACATGAAGGCTCACAACTTCCTATAACTCCAAAGGGACCTGACCCCTTCTTCTGGTTCCCATAGGTACCAAATGCATATGGCACACGTACATGCGTGCAGGTGAAACACTCATATACATAAATCAACATGGAAATAATTGGTTATGTATGAGAAAACAGAAAAATGAGTATGAGGAAAAGGTATGTGCATTGGAAGAAATGTATAAAAACATGGAAAAAGCAAGCCCTGTGTAGTGGGGACCTCCCCCACCAGCCCTGTTTCAAATCCTTCCTTCTAGAAGGATTGCTTTGTTACAGTTTCCTGTGTTGAAGACTCTACCTTAAGTAGACCTCAAATGGGTAAGTGCTGTCATTTTATAGTGTCGCAATGTGAGTAAGCATCAAATCTCCATTTATACTCATAGCTGTCTCCAATCTGCATATTGGCTTCACATACCCCTGGCTGGCTATTAATGCAGTTCAAATATGGCAAGTTTTGCACAGTCCAGAGAACAATTTATAATAGCCACACTTTTGTTTTGAATAAGGGAGTTTATCAAGTATATAACAACCCAAAATAAAGGGATACATAGAAAGAGAACATAGATAGGTAGGTAAATGATTGTTAGATAGATAAAGGATAGATAGATAGATACGTAGATAGATAGATGATTGATAGATGGTAAATACAGGATAGATATATGGAAGATAAATAGAAGATAGATAGATAGATAGATAGATAGATAGATAGATAGATAGAAGATTAATAAATGGTAGAGGATAGATAAATAGATGATAGGTGACAGATATATGGTAGAGGATAGATAATAGATAGGTAGATAGACCATAGATAGATGAGAGAAAGAGAGAGAGAGAGAGAGAGAGAGAGAGAGAGAGAGGTAGCAAAACATTCTTAAATTTGGTGTTCAACTATCCAACAGAAACTCCCAATAAGGAATCCTTTAATCCCAGTACTTGAGGAGGAAGAGGCAGGCTGATCTCTGTGAGTTTGAGGCCAGTCTGGTCTACAAACTGAGTTCCAGGACAGTTGGGGCTACACAGAGAAACACTGTCTCAAAAAAAATAAAACTCTGAAGAGTCCCAGGCAGAGCAGAAGGTCCCCTCTTTCAAGCAAAAACAAAAACAAATAGCAACAGATAGAAATAATATCAACAAATTAGAAGCTCACAGAATCTAGCAGAAGCTCACTGGGAAAGCTCACTGACTGAGGCAGTCGGCAAGAGTTCCTGGTTGAGCTTCCCTCTGTGGCTGACCAGCTGCTGTCTGGCTTCCCTCATACACTGCAGGCATTTTTATATCATGGGATAAACAATAACGACCCTGTTGCAAATGAATGACCTTCTAGCTCTCCTCAAGGGCATGATGGATTTCACTCTTGAAGTGTTTTGCTGTCCTATCACCTCCCTGTCATGAAGTAGGCAGGAGCAGCACATTTCCAGACAAGGCCTTGGAGGTATGGGACAAATGTGTGGGTTTGAAATGGGGTGGGGTGGGACTTGAAACCTCACTTCTATATCCAGTCTCTCTGTGACCTCACAGCATATTACAATTTACCAATACACATTGGTATGACACATTGCAATGTTCCAAAGGTTGAATACACCTGGTTCACAGTGTACTACCACTTGCATGGCTTGGTCCTAGAAACCTGCCTGGGACAGCCAAGAAAGAAAGAAAGGTCAGATACACATACACATGCACAGAAAAGCTTGGTCAGGTTGGCTCTATGCACTCTGATGGAGCTGCACCAACTATGATAATCCAGAATCTCAGCCCATTTATTATGTAAAACACACATGGAGGAGTTAGCCAGTTGCAGGAGATATCTGTGGGATATGTACAGTTTCAGGCTGTAAATGTTCAGGAAGAAGGAGCTAAAATTGCTAGCTTTTACACACAGGGGCCAACGGTGTAGATGGAAGTTTCTGCCTTTCCTGGTTCCCCAGCTGTTCAGTCCCAAAGAAAACACACAAAGGCTTATACTAATCATAAACTATTTGGCCTATTAGCTCAAGCTTATTATTAACTGGCTCTTATAACTTAAATTAACCCATAATTCTTGTTTATGTTTAGCCACATGCCTTGGTACCTTTTCTCAGTGAGGCGTTCTCATCTTGCTTCCTTTGCATCTGGATGGTGACTGTGTCTCTGCCTTTCCTCTTCCCAGAATTCTCTTAGTCTGGTTGCCCCACCTATACTTCCTGCCTGGCTACTGGCCAATTGGCATTTTATTAAACCAATATGAGTGACAAATCTTTACAGTGTCAAAGAGCATTGTCCCATAGCACAATTGCTCAGAAATGCTTGAACTTGCATGCACTATCAACATTTGCACTCAGAGCAGAGGAAGGCTTTTACAATTCCAATCCTGACCTGTATGGAAAAGACTCTGCCACTCTCAAGGGTCTTAGGCATTGGCCCATGTCAACAATACACATTCGATCAGGATTTCATCATCTCACACCTTCAGTGAAGGCTTCATCCAGTCCCTACAATATATTCCTAGGCTCCACTGATTCCAAAAATCAGCCAGCCATCGGAATTTTTATCAAGTTGGCAGAGCATGGGGAAACCAATTGGGTCATTGAGACATCTTGCTCTTCTTGAAAGCATTCACAGGTCAACAGAGAGCACGCAGTAGGTCTGCATTCTTCCCACCGCATTGTCACTCAGTGATGCTAGAGAAATTCCTGCACCTCAGACTGCTTGGCAACAAGAAGGAAGCAATAACAAGAACACGTTCATCAAGGATATAAAGCTTTGTGAGCTTTAAAACATAGAAATCAGACTATGGCTGTACATACGTATTACCGACCACAACAACACAGCCCAGGTGCTGCTCCAATTTCTCCCCAGCGGGATGGCTCTCACACCTTCCTTGGTGAAATTTTAGTAGTTCATCATTTTTCTGAACATCATCAAGGAAAAAAAATAAAGAGGGGAGAAATAAAGAAGAAACAGCTAAATGCCAAGAAGATCCCCAAAGTAAACAGCAATTTTCTTCAAACGGGAAGAAAACAGCATTTTGCTACTGAAAGCTCTAGGCAGCGCCTCTCTTTAGGGGAAGATATGTGAGCTGTGAAATATCTACCCTGGCAATGTGTTCATGAATCACAACAATTACCTGTTTCTTTGGATATTGAGCCTGCTAATTATCCACCAAAGTTTAGATTGGACAGCTGTTACCTGACTCCACTTAGTACCCAATATGGAATGCATTTGGCATGGAATTGATTTCTTTTTTCCCACCATAAACATTGAAAATGAATTGGAAGACTTTACTACGAATTAGTAAAAAAAATAATAATAATAAATAAAAATCTAAGGAAAGAAATGGTAGCTTTAGGTATTTGAATATTGGATCAACTGTTAAGGGCTTAATTAGTAGGTCAACACAGTGCAGTGGCATCAATGCATATCTAGTTTAAAGTGGACTAAATTGATCACTGCTTGAAGGTGAATTAAAGATGAAAGACCATACAGCAAGTATGATAAGCATTGAAGATTAAAAGAACATTCTGCCGAAAATACAGAGACTCACAACAGTATAAACAGTGTCTGTGGAGAGGCTGGCCATAAATGGGACATCTGTATCACACCCTACACCTCAAGGCTCAAGGAACATTCCAGAAAAGAGAGAAGAAAATTCGTAAGAGCCAGAGGTCAGGAAAGATGGAAGTTAACAGGGTCATTTGGGCAGGACAGGACCACTGCACTGGGGAATTCGCAGCCGCTAGGATTGCCTGCACAAGGCCAAGCCGCCAAAGCCGCCAACACTCCAGCAGGGATGGGGAAGGACACACAAGCCCCCGCCCCTAGGTGAGGTCCTATTGGCAATCCATGGCAGTTGCAGAGGAAGAATCGGTTTTCTTTAGGGGTGTGGCCCCTGGTGGGCTGACCTTGCTCCAGCGGACGGCCTCGCATGCCTGTGTGTGTGGACGGAACTAACCGGATTTGGTGAATTATGAAAGAGAGACGGGGTGGGGAGTTGGGCCCATGAAGCTGGGCAGGGACATTGGAGGAACTCCAGAAGGGGTTGAAGGACGAAAGAAGTTGGAGGAGGAAGTAGGGTGAATTTGATTGAAATGCATTTTACACATGTCTGAAGTTCTAAAATAATAAATTAAAATATATTTATAAAGAAGAAGACAAGCAACTGAGTCATACCACAAAATCACTCATTAAAATCAAAAGAGTAGCCTGGCTGTTCTTGCAAAACCTGCAGGAGAGTGTAGATGAGGAGGGACAGCTGGAATTCAGGTGCTTGTGATTTTATTATAACCAGCATCTCCTCATCTTTACTTTTAACCTTGAACCATAGGAAAACGATATTATATTACAGCTGTCTTGGCAAAGCAGCAGTGAAATGGCATGCTCCATTAATGTGCAAGTAGAAGAGAGTGCTATAATAATTTTCTAATTTTATTTATGTTCTATTTCTACCTACTCATTCAAATAAGATTAACAAATGCCTTCATTTTGTGCATAATTTGATTATCTGTGATTGATGGGAGAAGCAAATACTCAAGATAAGTTTTCTATTTCCTTTTTACCTTCTTCAATCAGGTAATTAGCAACTCGGAAACCCTAAGCAACTTGGAGATTTGAGTCGGCAAATGTCCAGTAGGGCATGCTTAAACAGACAAACTCACTGGAAGGAAAAGAAGAGGGTGGAATGTTAGCTAAATAATAGAAGAGATATTCCAGGGGGAAAAGCCTCTATGAAGTTAGTGTGTGACTGGGAAATCTCACTTCTCCTTAGTTTAGCAGGGAAGAGGTCATTTCCATCAATATCCAAAGAACTAGATGATTTCTTTCCTAAAAGTGAATCCCTGTGTGAAAATTTAAGAAGCAGGTAATGAGGTGATGGTGCCTTAAGGCCCTTGCTATCAGCCCTAGTGACCTGGGTTCAGTCGTCAGAACCTTCACAATAGAGTGAGAGAACGGACTCTTACAAGTAGTCTTCTGACTTCTACACACATGATGACATGTACACACACACACACACACACACACACACACACACTATATGTATATATATGTATATATATACACACATATATATGTAGTATATATATATAAATGTGAGAAAATAAATAAGTAGGAATGTATTTTTGTCTCAATAGCTCTGCTCTCATGGTGACAAGCAAACACAGAGAAGTTGAAACAGTGATGGATTGCCAGCAACCATGATGCCTGTGCTGTGGTCAGGGCTGGGCAGAGAGAGGCAGACCTTCTGGGGCTCACGACCATAGGCTACTTGGTGAGTTCTCAGCCAGTGAGATGCTGCCTCCAAAAGAGGCACAGCACCAGAGGCTGAGCGCTGGGGCTCACACACCGACAAGCAAACTACAGGTGACAGTCACCAAATCCCTCCCTGTCTCCCTTCTTTTCTTCACTTCCTTTCAGCTCCCACCTCGCCTTTTATTCCAACTTAGCTTTCTCTTCTAGTCTTTCCTGTGCTCATTTAGCTACCTTGTTTCTTTCTTCTTTCTATTTTTTGAGACTTTAAAAGTAATTACGTGGATTTTTTTCATTTCAAGAACCAATCTTCCAGCAATTATAGAATTTTAGTACTTTAATGATAAAGCAGGCAGGCTCCATCCTTTTGTTGCTGAAGAGACTAGGGCTGGGAGGAGAGGGAGAAATGTTGTAATTAAATTATAATCTCAAAAATAGAAGAAACTGAGAATCACAAAGGGTCCCCCTCCATTTCAAGAGCAATAATAAATTATGCTTTAATACTGCATTATTTCTATTTTATGTACGGAAACATCTATCCATATATTTGAACTCTTGACTGAGTTCAGTGTCTAGCACCTACACTAGGCATCTCACAACAGCCTGAGACGCCTGGTCCAGGCATCTTCTGTCATTCACAGACACCTGATTTGTGTGCACAAATCTTTCTATACACACACACACACACACACACACACACACACACACACAGAGGGAGAGAGAGAGAGAGAGAGAGAGAGAGAGACATACAAACACAAATAACTGTACACATGAGATAAATTCTCAGCCCTGTGGTAAAGAGTAAAATCCCACATTAGTAAGTTTTAAAAACAGATCTTTCTTCCTGTCTTTCTTCCTTCCTTCTTTCCTTCCTTCCTTCCTTCCTTCCTTCCTTCCTTCCTCTCTTTCTCTCTTCCTCTATTTTTCCTTTACTGTTGTTCTTCCTTCCCACTGTCTTTTCCTTTCAAGGTTATTGATTTTATATAAATGCCTGTGTGTGTGTGTTTTGTGCTCATACATATATACATAATGATACATAATGGCATACTTCTGTCATCACAGCAACATAATTCTCTCTCGCTCTATCTACCTATCTATCTATCTATCTATCTATCTATCTATCTATCTATCTATCTATCTATCTATCTCCTCCAGTTTTTCAGATCAGTGATCTTGGACCATGCCCCTTCAACACTGTTAGAATATAATTTTCAAAAATTTAAAAACAGACCCACAAAATTCAACTGAAAACAAATCAGAGGATTTAGTTCAGTCATTTGTGACCAAAGCATCAAAGATACACAGCTGCTTCCAGAGAGAATTCAGGAAGATGGTGTAGCCAGGGACAGGGTGGTAAAACTCGCCAGCTGAGTGAGACACAGGACTGTGTAGTAATAGGTCATTCTGTAGCCAATGCCCTAAACCAGAATGATATCTGAGGCATTCTCAAAGAAGCTGCTCTCATGGACTCAGATTTGAAAACTCACAGGTAACTTCAGGGTGTTTGCCCTAAGGATGAAAGAAGCATGTATCTGTGTGGACTCCCTGGACTGTACCACATGGATATTGAAGACATGTCTGGTCACCATCTTGTCCATCTCCTGTATATGGGTCATTTCTCTTAGCACTGGGTTGACGTCAGAAAACTGTGAGACTGTGCCAAGTTGAGTCATATCCTAAGACAATTTAGGTGACCTTCAGGACAGATATTTCTTGTAGGTCTTCCTTCTGTCATCATGACACCTCAGACCTGCCTTTTGAGCCACTTAGTTACATGAAAACTAACCTTAGCCAGTTCCCTCACCAATGGTTCCCTTTCTCTTCCATCATCCCTGGCAAGTATAATGAATAACTGTTCTAAATCCTTCACATAAAAAGCCCTTGTGTAACTGATTAAATCATTACTGCAAATAATTTTAGAAGTTCTGATAATCTCAAGAATGAGTGTCACTTAACAGTGTTTACTGAGCAGCACGAAAAAAATTCTAGTCTGAAGATCATCTTTCAAAGTAAAACTAACCACTAACCATTGCATTTTTGTAGTAAATGATGAGTTTTCAGGCTCCACTGGTCAACAAATATGATATTTTTGCTTGTCTTTCACTGTTGCAGTGCAACCAAAGTCAAGTATGTTTTCACACTTCCTGAGGTGAAGAAAGGAAGTCTCAGCTGTTCTTGGCTTGCCTTCTATATTTGTAAAATCAACAGTCCATTGTGAAAGACAGGTCTAAGGTGGGAGTGTCATGAAGGAGAGACCCCACTCTGCCAGCGAATGAAGAACCACTGATGCCTTAGCCATAACCCCATGCTGCCCTCAGGACAATGGCTTACCTGCAAAAGCAACATCCACACACTGGGGGTCCAAACACTTGGAGAGTTCTTACCTGCTGCAAATGTCTAAGAGCAAAGAGCCCCAAACTTCAACTGACCATAACCCATTGTCAATGAAAACGAAATCTGTGGGTACTATAAGGGACTGGAAATCAAAAACCTTGGGTATGAGGTATTATTAAGCCTCCTAAATTCTGATGAAAACTCAAAAAGGATGAGGAGGCTGGTGCAAAGGAGGAAGGAAAAGAAAGGTAAGAACTTGAGATAATGGCTGAGATAAAGTATCTTGTCTGCGGCATGGGATAAGCAATCAACTCACCAGTTAAGCGGCACTAAATTAAGAAAGATGGTGTCCTGAGGTTCAGCTCTGCCCCTTTTTATCTGAGAAAGGATCTTGGATTCCAATATTAAATCACTATAGTCGTCTGTTCTGATTTGTTTTTCAGTTGCTGTGGTAAGAGCCATGGCCAAAGCCAGCTGTGGGGGAAGGGTCTGTAATTGCCTGATGTGCTGCTTACTTTTCTGTCACCATGGCACAGCTGTGTCATCCAGGTAAAGGAACCTCGGCTAAGCAACTACCGCCATCAGACTGGTCTGTAGGCAAGCCTGTGGGCATTTTCTTCATTAATGATTGATGTGGTACCCAGCCATATCACAGGGTACCATCCAGGGTACCACCTCTGTACAGGGAGTCCTGGATTATGTAAGAATGCCACAAGGAAGAAGCTAGTAAGTGGCGTTCCTCTGGGATCTCTGCTTTGGTTCCTGCTCCCAGGTTCCTGCCTTGAGTTCCTGTCCTGACTTCCCTTTATGATGAACTATAAAAGTTGAAATAAGTCAGGCAGTGGTGGTGCACACTTTTAATCCCAGCACTCAGGAGGCAGAGACAGGCAGATCTCTGTGAGTTCGGGGCCAGTTTGAGTTACAAGAGCTAGTTCCAGGAAAGGCTCCACAGCTACGGAGAAACCCGGTCTCGAAAAACCAGAAAAAAAAAAGTTGAAATAAACCTTTCGTCCATGGGTTGCTTTTGGTTGTAGTGTTTATGACAGCAATAGAAAACAAACTAGAAACAGGTGGTGGTGGCCCACGCCTTTAATCCCAGCACTCGGGAGGCAGACGCGGGTTGGGGGGGTGTCTCTGTAAGTTTGAGGCTAGCCTGGTCTACAGAGCGAGTTCCAGGACAGTCAGGGCTACACAGAGAAATCCTGTTTCTGACGGAGCAGGCAGGAGAACTAGAAGAGAACTTGAAATGAAGAAACTGGAGTAAAGCTATGCCCTGATCATGTTGTTTTGGAAGAGGATTGTGGAAGTATCCGGAACTCTGGCACTGGACAAGCCATTGGGCACTCAAAGCCTGCCGGGTTTTCTGTGTGATCCTGGCAGAGAGTCCTGCAGATGATAAAGCCTAGTTTGCAAAATTACTGAGGAAGTTTGGGAGTCTCTCAAAGACTCTATCAGGGCCCTTCATGTGGTATTTTGAATTAAGGCTATGTAGTGTCCAGTCAGTTGGTGACCTGTGATTAAAATAAATCCACACTTCCTGCTTATACCAAGGATCCAGGTTTGGATCCCAGAACTCACACGGAAGTTCACAGCTGCTTGTAACTCCTGTCCCAGGAAATTCAATGCCCTCTTCTGCCTCCTCAGGCACAGTACATGAGTGGTGCATATGCATACACTCAAACATGCATACATAAACACACTCACATGCACACAAAATATATAGATAAGTCATTTAAAAGTATTTTAAAAATTACTGACTTTGTAGTTTTTCACTGTTTGGTTTTCATGCCATCGAAATAAGACAGGTGGCCCAGTGGTTTCAGGCATCTACGGCCCTTGCAGAGCACTGGGGTCTGACCCCTAACAGCCACACAATGGTTCAGAACCATCTCTGACTCCAATTCCAGCAAGCAGATGCCCTCTCTGGCCTCTGGAGGCACCAAACATGCAAGTAGTCTGTAACATGAAGGCCTGGTTGGTTTCTGTCCTCCTACCAGGTCCCACAGTCATTAGGTCCCAAAGAAATTACACAGTCTACATTAATGATTAACTGATTGGCTCATTAGCTCAGGCTTCTTATTAGCTCTTGTAACTTATATTAACCCATTATTCTTGTCTATGTCAGCCACATGGCTCGGTACCTTTTTCAGCAGGGCAGGTCACATCCTGCTTCTTCGGTGGTCTAGGCAGGACTCTCGAGGAAAGAGCTTCCTTCTTCCCAGAATACTCCTGTTCTTCTGGCTCCACCTTTACTTCCTGTCTGGTTGTCCCACCTATACTTCCTGCCTGGCCAATCAGCATTTATTTAAAACATGATTGACAGAATACAGACAATTCTCCTGCACCAGTAGTCCACAGGCATACATGTAGGGAAAACACTCACACGGGGCAGTGGTGATCTTTTCCTACTCTATACATATTTAATGCTAATTGGGGCATAATACAACTATAAACTTTATAATGTTCACATCAGTTCTTTTTTTCCACACACAGGTGAGACCTTGCCCGATTTTTAAATAGATTTCCATTCCACCGTGGCAATTCTACCACTGTTGACATTAAACATAATGAAAATAGTCCAAAAGAAAGGAAGTAAAAATGTGTGTGCCTCTGTTATTTAATTACAATTAATTGAGTCCTTCGTGCTCCAGCACGTGTCCTGAACCACGTTGTTTTTAAGCGATGAAATCCCCTAATAAGAGGCCTTGGTGGTGTGCACTATTATTAAATCTGCATTGAGAGCTTAGGCCACTGTTTTCTTGCAATCATTATTGAGTTTGCAAATTTTTAAAACATAGAAAATTATACAGGCCTTGCTGCTGTGTAGAACTTTCCATAGCGTGTGTTTGACAAGCTGAAATTTTTATACAAAGAAGAGTTAAGTAAGAATGTAATGGGTGCTCTCTCCTTTTGTTCCCCCTTAAAAACAAAAGATAATTATCTGAATGCTAATCTTGAGTTCCTAGTTCTTTCCTCCATGGATGAACTACATTAATTTAACCAAAAGAAAATCACTTATCTCTCATTAATAAAAACACAAGAGGAAAAATTAGCTCTAACCTACTAATGTTAACTGTGCCTTCTCAGTCCACCACATTCCCTTCTCATTGTGCTTGATTGACAGCTCAGAATGCCTGATCCACTCCTCTGCGTAGAACTCAGCAAAGCTCTCTGTGACTACAAGAGGAGTGTAGGACAGCATCAAAACCCTGGTGCAAAATTAAATCTGGGGTACAGAGCAGGTAACATCAAGAACTCTTGTAGTCTGCACTTCAATTTGTACAAGATGTGCCTGAAATAATGTCCGATATCATTGAACATGATTTCAGTTATATTCCCGAGTGTCTCAAATGTGTTGCGTTAGATCCTCCATCTGTAGCAGTTGGTCTGCCTTAGGCATGATCATGTCTGGCTGTGTAATTTCAATTTTGTGTTTAATGAATGAACACTCATTGAGTACAAGCTCTTCTGTTGGTGAGGTAATAATGACAGTACTTTAATTGGTGGCACTTATAAAAACATAACTTAATAAACAGATGTATGGGGTAGTTGTTCCAGTACCTGGAGATATAAGATTTTTTTTTATAGTCTTACCATGGCCAACATGAAGACTAATCAATCCTTCGAGTCCTCTATAGAGGATATTCACCTTTACTTTGCATATGAGAAAAATGGAGTGCTGTTTTTTTAACAAATAGCTCCAACTACACCAATTAGAGAAAAAGATGGGTAGACAAGGTGAGAACACACACAACACCACAAAGAGCAACACGACACAAGTAAAATCTAGAGACCCTACAACAGCAAGACTTAAACAACCAAATATAGATGAAGCAGAAGAAAATGACCTAAGAAATAACTTAAGGAGAATGTTTGAGGCCCTTAAAGAAGAAATGAGAAATTCCCTCAAAGAAATGGAGGAAAAGACAAGGAAAAAAAATTGAAGACATCAACAAATTCCTTAAAGAAAACCAAGAAAAAGCAAACATATGAAAGAAACTATTCAAGACTTGAAAACTGAAATCGAGACAATAAAAAAACACAAGCCAAGGGAATTAAAGAAACAGAAATCATGAGAAAATGATCAGAAACCACAAATGCAAGCATAAACAGCAGAATACAAGGGATGGAAGAGAGAATCTTAAGCACAATAGAGGAAATAGACTCATCAGTCAAAGAAAACACTAAATCTAAGAAAAGCTTAACATAAAATATGCAGGAAATATGGGACACCATGAAAAGACCAAACCTAAAAATAATAGGTATAGAAGAAGGAGAAGCTTTAACAGTGCACAGAAAGGTTAAAAGAAGAAGAAGAAGAAGAAGAAGAAGAAGAAGAAGAAGAAGAAGAAGAAGAAGAAGAAGAAGAAGAAGAAGAAGAAGGAGAAGTTCAACTCAAAAGCACAGAAAATATATTTAACAAAATCATAAAAGAAAACTTCCCCAACCTAAAGAATAATATTCCTATGAAGATACAAGAAGCTTACAGAACACCAAATAGATTGGATGAAAAAAGGACCCTTGCCACATAATAATCAAAACACTAAACATACAGAATAAAGATGGCACAGGAGAATCATCTATATTCTGTCAATTATATTTTAAATAAACACTGATTGGCTAATAGCCAGGCAGGAAGTATAGGCAGGAAAACCATATAGGAAGTAGAGGTGGGGCAATGAGAACAGGAGTACTCTGGGAAGAGGGAAGCTCTTTCCCCAGTCTTGCCCAGACCACAGAAGAAGCAGGATGTGATCTGCCCCGCTGAAAAAGGTACTGAGCCATGTGGTTAACATAGATAAGGATAATGGGTTAATATAAGTTATAAGAGCTAATAAGAAGCCTGAGCTAATGGGCCAATCAGTTTATAACTTATGGAGACCTCTGTGTGATTTTCTTTGGGGCTTAATGGCTGTGGGAACTGGGCAGGACAGAAATTCCAGCAAGCAGACCCTTCATGTTACAGAATGGCGCCCACATGGACAACTGCATCCACATAAAACCTGAGAGAGCTTGGGAAGTAATTCTAGACAGAAAAGAATAAAGTAAAGCATGTTTTCTTGGTAGCAGCAATTTCTCGGGTCTGCTCTGCTTGACAGAGGCAAGTAAGCGCTCTCTTCTAAGAGAGGCTTCCTCACTCAGGTTTAGCTGCAAAGCCTTAGAGCTCTTTTAAGAGGTCCTGCCACCAAACACTTACATACTGTTGATGAAAAGCTGACCGCATGCTTTTCAGTTTTCAGCCATAGAAGGAAAAAAGCTATGCCATTTTAAAATGCCGGCTTTCTGGGCCATCCTGCCAGGGCAAACTCTGACTCTTTCAGGCAGGTGGTCTGCCTACGGAGCATTTGAATGTGGCTTGTGAGCAGAATGCTGCAGCTTGCTGGCTGGCAGTGACCTTGAAGCGCCATAGAGTTGTGGCAGTGAACACGGCTCTGGCCTCAGCCATGAGGCTAGAATCTCATAAAGCTAAGGAATGGGCTGGATCCAGCCATCAAAGCCACGGCATGGAGAGGCATAAGCGTGTATGAAAACTGAAAGTGTGGATCACAGATGTAATATATGTCAGAAACGCACACATACAAGAAAGAGAAGCAGAGACGGGAGAAACATAGCAGTCTGACCTGGAGCTTTGGGCGTCAGCACCTCTGGCAACTCCACTTGAGAAGTGAGGCCTGGTGACGTTGGGTCTCCAGGGTTCCCGTCAGCCACAGACACCAGAGAAGAGCAGGAGGGACGTAAGATGACTCCAATCCAGTGTAGAAGAAAGACTTTTCCTAAGAAGTGTCTACCCGGTACATCCTGTCATTAAGTCAACATCTCTTGTGTCTTCTCTCACCTAGAATAAAAATAAAATTATTTTGATTTGCTGTCTCAGAATATAAACCCTCAAAGGACAGACAGGACACTGTTGGCACTGATAAGAGTCTAACACCACACACATGGAGTCAAGTACTGAGTCCCAGCTTCAGAAGTTCACAGCATGGATTTCTGAATCATGAGTTAGCCATTCATTAGAACCACATTGAGCATTTTGTGAACAATATGCCAATCCTCGTGAAAGCATCTTAAATTTATCTTTTTCACTGTTGTGGATATAGCCCCGGGGATCTATAATACAGAAACAATTAAGGAGGACCCATTTTACAGTATGAATATGTATTAACCTTTGCTCTTCAGAGATGAAAAGGGAGCCCTAATGAGCTGTTAAGAAACCCTAAAGCCCCCTCAAGATTATGCACACAAAATGATATCAGGTGTTATTCATTAGGCTTGGGATCAAAGAATCAGCTTTATCTCTGTGATCAAGAGTGACCACAGCTGCATCTTTAGGTTACAGGATGGCCAGATTCAAACTGCTTGTGAGAAAATAATGACAATTAAGTGAGGAAAAGAAACAAAGTAATCTTGTATGTTTGTCTCATGAGTAACAAATAGAAGCAAACAATTTAAATTGTCTTTCCTATGGCTGATGAGATAGCTCCTTGGGTAAAGGCACTTTTCTTAAGCCTAATAACCTCACATCAACCCCCAGAACCCACATGGTAGGAGCGAATCAACTCCTGCAAGCTGTTCACTGACCCAAACATGCATATCATAGCATACATGCACACTTAGCGCGCACATGTGTGCACACACACACACACACACACACACACACACACACACGTGGGGGGGAGGTGGGGATTTTACAACCTCCTGTTGGTTCTATCTATTGTGGTCCTTTGTACTCAATCTCCTCTCCTCTGAGGCAGAGCCCATCCCCCTTATGTCTTCAGGCAACGGCTTGTGGAATTTTCTCACACAATTCATGATGAGAATAAGTCTTATATACGCGCACAGATACACTCACATAAGTTATTGCTTCATGCATTACATTTGTGTATATTAATACTTTAGAAAGCTCTTGCCCTCCTGCCCCCTCCACTAATGCAGAACTTTTCAATCTGATTAGGAGCCTTTTAGAGGGTCATAAAATTAAGTTAGAGAGTTTAATCAACATTTTTTTAAAACAGTAAGAAAAAATAGAGTTCATAGAAGAAACTACAAATTAAAAATTGCTCAGGAATGTTTGTCTTAATTTCACAAGTATGGAGGGGTGTGTGTGTGTATGTATGTGGTGTGTGTGTGTGTTTAAGTGTACATATGTGTATACCATGTACATAGTTATGTGTATATGTGTCTATGTATATGTGTGTGTATAGTGTCCATGTGTGTATATGTGTGTGAATATGTTTGTGTGTAGGTCTTATATGTATGAATATATATTGTGTGTTTATGCATAGGTTAGCTCTTGTATATGTATGTATATACATGTGTGACTATGTACTGCATATACATTTATTTAAATATGTGCTTTCATGTATGTGAATGCATGTATAAATGAATATGTGTTTTGTGTATATGCATATATGCAAATGTTTGTATGTAGGTGTGTGCATAGTGTGTATATCCTAGTCATAAAATGCCCACTCACAATGCAGCTTAGTGAAGGACGCTCATGTAAGCTTTCTTTGCAATACATGGCCATCTCTCTAGTGCAGAGACAATGAGCTGAGCATAGCACAGCCAGCACTATGTGACACAAAGGGACATTTTGAGACACCCAAAACAATTGAGCCTTCATTCCCTGATCATCCTTAGATCATGGGCGGGGGAGAAATGTCTAGAAAAAAATAAAGGCATTTTAAGGCAATAAATTATTTAAAGAAACCTGGTAATGTCCAACTTTGACATTATGAGATGAGGGTACAATGTATGTGTATTGGTTCACACTCATAGCCAAGCTGAGAGACGTTTGGCTCACAGGCCACAGAGTGGTCACCCCTGAACACTTCCAGAAATACAAGTATAAGAAACTCGTCTTAGGTACTGAAATTGATACATTCACCAGGAAGGAATAATGGTTTCGATTTTTGATTAAAATTCCATGATGAAACACCATGGATTCCCTCAAATTTAGTAGTGGTGTACATGGCAGGCAGAGGTCTTCCTCCTGAGTTTAACCTGCATTTGCCAACTATGAACTTCTCTGAGGGACCATAGACACACATCACAAGAGACAAGAGTCCACAGATGAGCAGAAACCTAGATATGGCCTAAGAGAGGGGGACACAACAGGGAACACTTAGCAACCAAACTTTGTCTGCCATAAAAGCTGACATTTTATAAGCCTGCTTCCTCAGCGAGTCAGTGGTTCGAGACAGAAACTGGGAAGAGGAGAAATCTTCAGTGGAGGTAAGGTTGGAATTGACTCCTACGGAATGTAGTTTTATTTATTTATTTAAAGATTTGGGTTTTTATTTATGTGCATATGTGTGTGTGCACGCACACCTGTGTGCAGGTGCCCACAGAAGCCAGAAGAGGGTGTGGGGTCCCCCGAAGCTGGAGTTACACGCGGCTGTGAGCCACCTGATGTGGGTACTGGGAACCAAACTCTAGACCTTTGGAAGAACAGTAAGTGCTCTTAACTGCTGATCCATCTCTCTAACCCCGGTTTTATTTATTTTAGCAGTAGGAAATAATACAGTTAAAAGAAATAAATAAAGAGAAAGAGAGATGGGGGAGGGAGAGAGGGAGGGAAGGAGCGGGGAGGGAGAGAGGGAGGAGGGAGGGGGGGGGGAGGGAGGGAGGGAGGAAGGAAAGAAGGAAGGAAGGAAGGAAGGAAGGAAGGAAGGAAGGAAGGAAGGAAGGAAGGAAGGAAAAGGTACTAGCACCTCAAACTGAAATAGCTTGCAGCAGCCAAACCACTATGAGATGATGTGACTCTTGTGATAAACCAAGAGATTGGATCAGATTACCTCACAACTGTCTCTCTTCTCATATTAAGGATTTAAAAGGAATCCCTGAAAATCGGCATAAGTCTCTGTCAGCTGTTGTCAATGGCAAAGCGCACATGAAAGTGGTCTCTGACTTTTGTCTCAAAGCCCCAGACAAACTGCACCGATGTGTGAACCTGCCTCTGGGGGGATTGACAAACCAGCTTTCTAGAAATGTCTTTAACCCCTGAACCACAGGGTGTAGTATGCTAAACTCTCCAAAGGCAATCTCATTCCTAGTCCTTCTCAAGGCACCTACCTTTGGGCTCTAAACTCTGCGGGAGGAGAGCGGAGAGCAGGAAGATGGAAGACTTGGGAGAACCAGCAGTGGCCCGAGACATGCGTTCATTTGCACACAGTGAAAATGGCAGTCACACCACACTGATTAGCTGGTGCAGTGAGCCTAAGACAGATCTGCTCTATAAAGCGTTGCCGACTATTCCTTTCTTCTTTAAACATGGCTACAACACAATGTACTAAGTTGCCAGGCTTTCTCTTTTGGTAGATATAAAGGAATACTGAAAAGGAATGGGGAATTAGAAAAATGTGCCCTTCCCATGATAAATTTTTACATATTTTCCAATTAAAATTTTCCAATTAAAATTTGGATTCAAGATGAAAAATCTCCCAGAATCTCCCACATAATCTCCGACCAGCCTTTACCTACAGATTTTATTGTGTATATATGTTCACATGTGTATGGCTACACATGCACACATATATGCATACACACAGAGGCCAAAGGTTGATATTGGCCAGCTTCCCCAATTGCTCTCTACATTATTCTTTGAGGCACGCAGGGTCTCGCATTGAACACAAAGTTCATCAACTCAGTCTTTCTGGCTGGCATCACTATTCAATCCATGACTTTTTACAATGATGACAATCTAACCTCAGCCAGCTCTTTATCAACTGAGCCATCCTCCAACCCTAGACATTTTAGGTTCAACATTGTTTTAGCATTCTTGTTTACTAACTACTGAGGCTCAGAACATATACTGGTGGTATGAGAATGTCTCTTGTCCCTAGGAGTGGGAAAGAAGAACATCTCTAACTCACTGTCGCTCAAAGTGTCTCTGCTTTTGCTAATGCTATTCTAGAAGAGGTAAGGGCAATGACAGTACAGCCTTTTACTTTTGATGTAGATAAAATATTCTTTCCTTATTAAGATTTAACTGTTAAAGTATGAAGATATCAGTCAAGTGGCTTCTGCTTTGATTAAACAGGTGCTAAGCAGTTTGGTCACTTTACAGTGACAAGTCATAGTGTCCACTCATCCATGGGCAAAAATCGTATGATAGTGTTTAACCTACTTCCATAGGAAGGGGAACAGCAGGTGACTACTCCATGTGGCAGAAAAGGGTGTCTAAGTGATAACCACCTAATAGTCAAAGCCTGAAGGTGAAGGAAAGACTATAAACATCACTGTGCTGCCCTTGGACGCTGCTGAGGGTTCAAATGCAAAGAAAAGCCACTGACCTCAACATTGCATTATGGTACTCGATGCCTGTAAACACAATTTCAATACAGTGAGAGGAATTATTACTGTAATTATATACAAAGCACTGTGACATCATCAACAAGGAATTTACCTGAAGTTGTATGTTCTAAAGGATGAGAACTTTGACGGGTAATTGTTCCTGGAGAAAGGGAACTTCTAGAGGAGAGATAAACTATGTGCAAAGAAACAAATATTCCCAGTGACAGACACTGGAAGTCCCAGAGAAGCCAAGGCAGGAGAGTGCTGGAAATTTAAGATCATCCATGGCCATAGAACAAGATTCTGCTGGAGAGGAAAAGAGGAGAGGGGAGGGGAGTTAGGGAGATGGCAGCTCTGGGATAAAGTGCTTGATGCTCGAGCACGAGAACCTGAGCCTGGATCTCTGGCACCCACATAACAGGTGGTTGTGGCTGTGTATGTGTGTGCACGTGCACACATGCGTGTCAGGTGAGTGCTCATGCTCATGTGTTTGTATCTGTGTTTCTCTGACTGTGTGCATGCATGTGTGTGCATGCATATGTGCGTCTCTGTGTGTGTGTGCCTGTGTGTATAAGTGTTTGTGTAAACTCAGTACCCAAGGCAGGGGCAGAAGGCAGGGGTAAGCAGACCCCACAGATTTAGTGACTGACCAGCCTACCCAAAGCATCAAGCTCCAGGTTCAGTGAGAGACCCTGTCTCAAAAAAAAAAAAAATAAGGTGAAAAGTGATTGAGGAAGACACGTGATGTCACATCAGTGAGTGTACCTTCACACAACACACACACATACACACACACGTGGGGACTATCCCTGTCTTTTTATGTGCTTTCAACATCTAAGAATTCATCCTCAAGTGGGCTATTGGGCAACTGGGAAGCTGTCCCTTAGGAGAGGAAGCAGACAAGCGCCCTCAGAGAGGTAACACGCCATTCCTACAGCCAAAGGGTCTGCTCAACTCACACACAGGGACATTTGGAAAGTTTAGAAAAGATAGCAAACCGTGGGGAACCCTGCAGTAAGGGCATCCAGGCATGCAGTATGCTTGCATCTGTGATGCCCCAATATGACGAAGCCACAGACACCTCCATCAGCAGCTACAACAAAACACACCTATGTTTGTCCTTCTGCCTCCTCTGGTTCACTCCAGTGTCCAACCTTGCTTCCAGGACGCACCTCCCAAACAAACTGTGGCATCTCAGACACTGCCAAAGGAGAAACCCAAGGCACACCAATGGCTTCCTCAGTATTTTCCACCATAGGTGAGGGAGATACGTGATGTTTTTCCCAGTGGTCATACAGGGCTGAAAGGTGAGTTGTGCCTCCATCGAATTAGTGGATTGATGGGAATTCAACTCTGTTCTTTCTTATTCTAAAACCTAACTATCATGCCCAACTCTCAAGAAAATACCACCCACTTGAATAAGAGACATGAGCAAATACACAGAGCATTGCCTTCGTTAGGGTTACTATCGCTGTGGTTACTGTTGCCGTGGTGAGACATCCTGATCAAAGGCAACTTGGGGAGGAAAGGGTTTATTCCAGTCATGGATCATCATCAAAAGCAGTGAGGACAGGAGCTCAGCAAGGCAGGAACCTGGAGGAAGGAGCTGATGTGGAGGCCATGGAGGGGTGCTGCTTACTGGCTTGCTCACGATGACTTGCTCAGCCTGCTTTCTTATAGAACCCAGGACCCCCAATGGGCTGGGCCCTCCTCCATCAATCACTAATTCAGAAAATGCCCTAGAGGCCTACTTACATCCTGATCCTATGGAGGTTTTTTTTTTTTCCTCAACTGAGGCTCCCTCCTCTCAGATGAGTTTAGCTTGTGTCAAGTTGACGTAAAACTGCCCAGTACAAGAACACACCAGATATTTGATGTGTTATTCTCACTGCCTATATAGTTCCTTGGTGATTCTACAGTGAGCCAATCTAAGACAAGCTATGCAGGTGCACACCTGTAATCCCAGCACTCAGAACTTAGGAGCAGGAAGATAAGGGGTCCACAGTCATCCTTAGCTACATAGCAAGTTCTAGGACAGCTTGGGCTATGAGATCCTCTCTCAGATTACAAATATTAATTTTTGAAAGGACAAATCAACAACCGCCCAATGTTAAGAACATTTAACCACATGCTCAGTTCGCTTCTCCCCTTTCGATTGGAATCTGTTTTCAAGTTGCCAATGGAATCATAGCCTGTGCTGCAAACTAAATTAGTACAGCACTCTGTCCTCTGTCCTGCCTGCCTTCCTCTAGTGACACCTACATTGTTTCCCAAGGAAGCCTTTCTCTATTTCTCCATCCATGCGGCTGGAGTGGATGAGCATGGATCCCACACCTGGCCGGTGAGAGCTGATGAGTCAGAACATTCAGCTTTCTTTGGGGTTTTGCTTCCATTTTGAACATGGCATCCAAGGCCATATGGGACAGACTGAGGGGAGGGGAGGCAGCTGGATTAGCCCTGAGTTCTAAGAGGAGATCAGCAAGCTTGGACTTTCCCTTGAAGTCAGCTCACCTTGGCATTTACCACTGGGCACTCTCTCGAGTTTTACTCTATGGGACCTGCCTTCTAAAATCACAGGCTCCTGAGTGGTTTTTAAAACTCACCTCGTAAAGTGATGTTAAGATGGGGGAACGTTCACCTCTTGTTTTGGGGTTGTCCTTCCAGAAATAAGGACTCTGAAACCTCAGAGTCCCAGTGAAATCTACACTCTAGCCAAGAAAAGAACAAATCATACACATAATAAACGAGTTAATTATAGAGTGTGCTAAATGTTAGTGAGTGCTATAGAAACAGGGAAACGCCAATCAAAATAAGGAAGATTGAGAGACGGGGTGGAAGCTGCCTTATGGCTGCATTGGCCAGGGTGAGTCTGAAGGAAAACCTTCATGTGGCAGAGAGCTAGCCAAGAAGATGCCTGGAAACTGGGCATTACAGAATGCAGAAGCACCATGAAAGGTCTGCAGTGGGTGTTTGCAGAGCATCTTCTAGGAGTCCGGCGGGGGCCATGGAGGATGGTAATGATCACACAATCAAGGGTGGTCACTGAGGACCAACACGCCTGTACTTAGCATTGACATTGACAAGGTATATCTTTATCACTGCTGCGTATCAAATGACCACAAACTTTGAGACTCTCTACACAGCAATGGTGGCCCAGCTCTCAGAGGTAAGGCACTGTTCTGAGTCAGGGTCTCTAAGAAGGTCATTAGTTTCCATGTTGGCCAGGGCACAGTCATGTGAAGGTCCAATTAGGGGCTGGAGGTTCTGCTTCACTTTCAAGGCTGGGAACAGAGGACCTCGGGGTCCTGGCCAAATGGATAGGTCCCCAGAGTTGCTAAATGGCCCTTGTAGGTGTGCTTGGCCTCATTCAAAGCATGGACCCAAGAGAAAAAGCCATGTGCGGTGTGTGAAGTGACCCACTATGTCTCCATAGGAGAATACTAGGGAATTTGCAGCAACACACTGTGAGTTCCAGATGCAATACCTAGATTTAGAGTGGAAAGAGTTGAAGGGTAGAAGGCAGCAGCTTTCCGCTGGGACCACAAACATCTAAGTCCCTGGAAACTTGCTGGAAATCCAGACTCTCGGGCTTGACTCCATGCGTACTGAGTCAGAAAGTAATTCAAGGCTGTTGGTGCAGTCCTGAGGAGCCTCCATCTGGGAATCCATGGATAAGGGGCATGTTTTTTTGGAGCTGAAAGTGAAGGAGAAAAGGAAGGCCTTGAGGAAAGGGAAAAGGAATGTCCTTGTGGAGTCTGGAAAAGCCGTGGATCAAGGATAAATGAGATTGCTCTTAGCTGTAAGATGAATAATTTGGATTAGTCTATGAGAGCTGAAGAAAGGATAACAGGGAGACTGGGGGGGCTCTCGTTATCCTTGGAGGCTACAAAAATATCTCCTCAAACTATCTTTTAAGCACCAGTATCTCTTCATTTGTCTTTATCAAAGACCTTTTCTTGAAAGGGTGGAGTGTTGACGAAGTTTTCTGTCCCCCCAGGTCCTACAGCTGATTAGTCCCAAATAAACACACTGAGTCTACAATAATCATAAAGTGATTGGCCTAGTAGCTCAGGCTTCTTATTAATTACTTCTTACATCTTACATTAACCCATTATTCTTGTCTGTGTTAGCCACGAGGCTTAGTACCTTTGTCAGCAAGGGATTCTCATCTTGCTTGCTCTGCAGCTGGGTGAAGACTGCAGACTGACCTTTCCTCTTCCCAGAATTCTCCTGTTCTCATTTTCCCACCTCTACTTCCTGCTTGGTCACCCCACCTATACTTCCTGCCTGGCTACTGGCCAATCGGCATTTTATTAAACAAGTACAAGAAACAAATCTTTACAGGGTAAAACCATTGTCCCACAGCAGTGGAGGAGTAACAGAAAGTCTTTGTGAACCATTTAAATGAATAAAGGAAAATATAATCTACAGATATAAAACCCCAAATCAGAAAGCCTAGTATTCACAGTAAGACTCCTGCTGTGTGTTTGTGTGTATGTGTATGGTGTGGGTATGTGTGTTGTGTATGTGTGTATGTATGTGTGTGTGATGTGTGTGTGCGTGTATGTGTGTGTATGTGTGTGGTGTGTGTATGTGTGTTTATGTGTGTGTGCGTGCGTGCGTGTGTGCGTGTGTGTGTGTGTGTCTTCAGCCTATATAGCTGCCTCTGGTCCCCTTCGTGGATTATCACATTAGGTTCCCTATGTTTGTGCTTAACCCTCACGCCAGTGAACATTAAACACCTGTTTATGATCTCCAGAATATTAAGGGTCATGTATGTACCCTGATCATCCAAGATTAAGATGTGGTATCAAAAGATACAATATGGATGTCAGGCCAAAGGAAATGGCAGGATGGGGGGGGGCATTTCTCACAGAGTGCTGTGAGCCGGACCAGCCCCAAAAGCATCTTCTATTAACACTTGGGTCTAACGTTAGAATCTAATACAGTTTCCGTCGATAAATACCTATAACCCTTCATTCAGATGAAGTGTAGGAGAGCTCCTTAGCTATGTATTGCTTTTCTGATAGTTTTAATCACAGATTTAGTAATTCGAAAAAGCTCTTTTTCTGTTTAATCTCAAACTGCAATAAAAATCTTCTGTAACAGCCAACAAACTAAAATATTTTCTCACATTAACTTAAATAAAATTGCCTGTCACTGAGGATTTATGTGTGTGCATATGAGTGCGTGTATTGGTGTATATATGGATAAGTAAGTAGGTTGAAGAGAGATGATAGATAGACAGAAAGACAGACAGGCAGGCAGATAGATACATAGATAGATAGATGGGTGGATAGACAGATAGATAGATAGATAGATAGATAGATAGATAGATAGATAGATAGATAGACAGACACATGCATTTATCTGAACCAACTATATGTAAGCTCTGCACAGTCAAGGTCTACCCCATACCTCTCATAAGAAAGCTCTTCAAAAGGAATTTTCATAAGAAATCATTCCTACATCTCAGGCTCTAAAAATATTTAATTAAATAAAATTTTCTGAATTTTAGTAGCATTTTCATCATTTTGAAAATTGTTTATACATATCTTCTACAAATATTTTTAATATGTATTCCTAAAATACAGGAAAGGAGCATGGATGTGAAAAAGCTAAAACCAAATGGCAGGACACATGCAAAGTGAAGGACAGAAAGCCTGGAGAGTGCCTGTGAGTCCACTGTGTGCCTGGGGTGCTCCGCTCCCCAGCCTCTCTCCGGGTCCTCGGCTCCGCCCAGTGCCTCTCCCATCCCTCACTCACTGTTGTCTCTTAGAATGTTTTTCTCTTTTGTGTCTCTGAGAAATATCTGAACATGAGTCGTACTGCACATGGTTTTGTAGGAAGACACTAAAACAATGGTGTGCCCATGCAGAGAAGTAGCAAATTTTCCACCGATTTTGCTGCTGTGGTCCCCATCCTTTGAGGCAGTCTCGCTCTGGTCCAGGCCATCCAGAAACTCGCTGTGTTAGCCCAGGCTATCCTCAAACCCATGGGGATCAACCTGCCTCAGTCTCTGAAGTTCCGAGGTTATAGATATGAGTCACTATGCCTGACTGGATTTTAAAAATATATATAGCTATACAGCCCTATTTTTAATCACAAATTATCCTTATTATGAGATATTTTAAGGAAATAAAAACAGGAATGAAAAATTTCAAAAGAGCAGTCAAATCCAACATGGTAGTGCATGACTATAGCCCTAGCACTCAAGAGGTTGAGGCAAATTTGAGTTCAGCCTGGGTTACCCAGCATAAGACCAGCTGGGACTAGACATCAAAACCCTGTCTTAAATATTAAGATAAGGGCTGGACAGATGGTTGAGAGGGTCAGAGAACTTCCTGTGCAGGCATGAAGACCTGCATTGAAATCCTCAATAGCCTTGTAAAAAGCTACACATGTCTGTCACCCCAGAACTAGGGATAGGTAAAGACTGGGGGGACTCAGGGCTTGGGGACTGCCAGCAACAGAGGTCACCCAACCTCCTCCTTCTCTCTTTACACTCATACATGTGTATATGGGAGCACATGTACACACACACACATACAAACATACACACACATAAACACACACATACATACAAACATACACACACATAAACACACATACATACACACACATACAAACATACACACACATACATACATACACACACATACATACACACACATACAAACACACACATACATACACACACATACAAACATACACACACACAAACGCACACATACATACACACACATACAAACATACACACACATACAAACGCACACATACATACACACACACACATACAAACACAAACACATAAAAATAAAAGTAAAACAAAACAATGACAAAAAGCAGTCTTATCATATGGGGGAAAGAATTTTTCTCTCTCTTTTTTTTTGTTGTTGTTCAAAAGTTAATATGCTAGTGCTTTAATGATTCTAGACTATATGTAGACTACTGGGTTTTGGATATTTTATAATCTGGTTTTAAATGGAATGTTTCCATGTTTTTTACTGGGAAAATGACTTGGCTATGAGTTATATAAATCTTTGCAGTGGCATTGCTAGTGGGAAGGCTGTAGAGAGCACCTCAGGACATTTCCATCCTGGTCTTTGACCTGGTTCACCATTCTCCAGAGAGGCAGCAGGATGCAACGGCTCTTACCACGACTCGAGGAGACCTGAGTTTCTCTTCCATTTCTATGAAAATGGAAGGATGGTAGTCACCCCTTAGATCAATAGCTCTTTCCGAGCTACGACTTTCAGAGCTTAACACCAAAACAAATGGTTGCTTAAATTATGAGCCAGCATATTCCTTGGTAACCCCCACTCTTCCTACACACAGGCTCACACAGTCAGCCTCCCTTTGTGTCCCGCCTGCTCCACACACCTACATGCAAGCTCACACAGTCAGTTTCCCTTCGTGTTCTGCGCGCTCCACACCGCTTGTGTCTCGTTCTGGGCAGTTTAGGTCAACAAAATCAATAAAGCTCTCCCGTCACTGAATATTTCCGTTATGCAAAATTGGTTTAAAAAATCACAATGCCAAAAATAAATGCTGGATTTGATGTATATATTCCGCATAACCACAATATTTGTGACTAATACAAGATCTTCACACAGAAGAATTCACAAGACCCTAGTCTCCCATGCATTAAAGTGTATCTAAATTAGGAGGGGTGAACTTGACAGCAACCAGGAGGAATATAAAGGACGCAAAAGAAGAGGAAAGAGAAGGGACCGGTACAAACGTCCTAAGTGGAAATAATCTACCACAGTGCTTTAAGTAAGATAAGTATGATACGGGCCCAGCCAGCTCCATCACAGCAGAGAAACAAAAACCAGAAAGGAGCCAGAGCCACAGCCAGGCAGCAGCCCTGTGTGGCTGTGCTCTGTCCCTGCAGGGGTTTAGAGAGAGGACTGAGGGAAGAGCGAAGGGGAGGTGTGATGGTTTGAATATGAAGCATCTCCTACAGGCTTCTGCTCCAAACAGTTGTTCCCCAGCTGGTGATGCTATTTTGAGAGGAGCCTGAGGAGCCTTTGGGAGGTGGGGCCAGCTGGCAGAAGTAGGTCTCTAGGGATGAGCCCCTGAAGGTCTCCTTCCAGACCCTAATCTGGCCTTTCTCTCTGCTTCCTGGTGGGCCGTGATGTGAACAGCCTCCACCACAGGCTCCCGCAGCCGTGGAGTAAGCTACTCTGCTCTGCTTTCCCTCCTGGGATGGGCAGAGCACTCTCAAACCACGGCCTGCGCAGATGCCCGTTGGTCCTTCCGGTTGTCTGTGTCAGGTACGGCAGCCACAGCACAGCGAAAGTGAAAAAGAAATAAAAGGTCAAACTTCTTCTCTTCCCTTCTTAAATGGAACAACAGCATTCCTCCCACCCTGGTGGACCTTCAGGAAGTTAAGGAAAGGCAGGAGGTAGCCCACCCCCTCACTCTACGGTGTACCGTCCAATCCCTGGGCCAGTACTCCTCAGGACTGTCCCCTGCATGACCTTTGCAGCCACATGGTCCTTCCCAGCATGGACCAACACTATGCCAGCTTGCCTCTCCCACTGGTCAACTGAGCTACATCCCACTGAGAATTTCCTGCTGCCTTCTGCCTGTTCTTCCCCTAGAAGCAACAGCAATTTTCCAAAACTAAGCATTGAGTCATCTTTTCTATATTCATCTTTTCTATATGTCCACGCTCTTTAAAACAAACAATCCATACTCCGCATCCTAGCTTGTAGAACTTGCCAGTTTCCTCCACTCCTCCTTTTCCCGACTCAGGGTGGGGAGGACGAAGGCAAGTCCTATCTTTCAGTAGTTCTGAAGCTGAGCACTATGGGAAGTAGATGGAGTCTGGGTAAATGTGTGTTGCTGGCATGGGCGCAGCCCCGGTAAGAACCCCCGCGCCTCAGACCCACGGGAATGGCAAAGCTTCCCGTGGGTTAGGCTCCAAAGACTGGAAAAGCCGTCCTCTGTCCAAGTATAATTTTTATTAATGATTGACCAGTGTGGCAGAAGCCAATAGCTGCCGCTTTCCCCTCCCAGATGACCACAACCTGAGAGCGAGAACAAACTCCAGGGGTCTCCAGGTCGTGTGGCAGGCGCCCTCTGTCAGAGAGCACGAGCTACCCCATACCAGCGTTTCTGTATGTACCGCTGCCATTTCTTCGTTGCTATGTTGCCCCAGTGAAGTTGCCATGGGGGATACAGAAAATTGTATTATACTGTACACACTTCACACCCCTCTACCTCCGTAACCACTGTCCTTATGACTCGGAACAGCCTTCCGGCCTCCCCTCTGCCTAATCTGTCAGTGATTTAGTTCGGCGATTAAACATGTCAGACGATGGGGCTCCACTAAAGAGTCCCATGGGGAAAGTAAAAACGAAAGTGTGCTAGGGTCCACTCATGTTGTGTCTGAGCACCCTGCCTCCTCTGCCTCAGTTCCACGGTCTTCAGAAGCCCTCACACGGGACTTCAGCCCCTGGAGGAAGAGCATCGCTGGGACTCTATTCTCCACTGTCACCTCAGCCCGGTGCTCAGGACTGACTGGATACCCTGACCAGCCAGACCGGTTTGCCGTGGTGGCCCTCTTGGAGAATTAGCGTCCAGCCTGTACCCTCCATCTAGCAATCTGTCTTCACGTTGAAAAGAACAACTCTGAGACCAAACGTGTCATTTCCCTTGTCAGAATGAAAGCTGTAAATTTTAAACCTAATGCTTAATGTATCCAGATATTGAACACAGGGACTTTTATCCTCTGCTTAATGGTCTGTCTAAAAACATCAAAAAAGATTACTTAAGAAGTCTGGGCCCCAGAGGTCCTATAAAATTACATGAATCCACCCCCACACACACACCATCTCTTCCAAGTTTTAAAAAATTTATTGGAAAACACTTATGCAATATTTTAAATATTCTTTTTTCTTCCCCTCAGATACTAAGTCTGGTGCGTTTGATTGCTGGGGGGGGGTAAGAAAAGCAATGGGGTATGATGAAATTTTATTAGATTAGAATCTAAAAATTTAATAACATCTGCTTCTGGGAATGAAGCAAACCTTATTCAGCATCTTCTAGGACAAGTAAAATGGACAGACCCATCTCTCCCTCTTTAACCTAACATCACAGTAAGGACAGCGGACACTTATTGGGTTCTCTAAAATTCAGATACGTGTAGGGATGTGATTAAAACAGAAGCATGGGAAAAATACTTCAAAGTCAGGGAAAGAGTTCAAATATAATTACGTTCTCCAATAAAGGGAGACCCATGGTAAAGGAAAAACGCTAAGATTTTAGAGGTAGAGAAACTGAATACTGGACATCTATGTTGTCCACAGGAACTTCACAAAGATTATCCCTCCGAGGCCTTTCAAATTTACCCCACAGGAGCTAGCGAGATGGCTTAGTGGGAATACACTTGCTGGACAAGCATGAGGACCTGAGCTTGGCCCCCAGAGCCCATGGGAAAATAGCTGAGGGGCTCTTGTAGACCCAGAACTGGGGAGGTGGGTGCAGGCGGATCCCCACGGTCCTAGCCAGTCAGCCTAGTCAAATCAGATGGCTCCAAGTAACAGTGATGAATCTGACACAGAAAAAAAAAAGGAAGAAAAGATAAGGTGGGGAACGGTTGAGGGAGATATCTGAAGCACAGTAACATGCACCCGCGGTCACACACATGGATGGATGATAGACAGACAAACAGACAGACAGAATAGGTAGGTAGGTAGATAGATAGATAGATAGATAGATAGATAGATAGATAGATAGACAGAGATGGATAGATAGATATAAAAGATAGACAAATAGATAGATAGATGATTGATAGATAGATAGATAAATAGATAGATAGATGATTGATAGATAGATAGATAGATAATAGATAGATAGATAGACAGATGGATAGAGATGGATAGATAGATAGATAGATAGATAGATAGATAGATAGATAGATAGATAGATACATAGATACATAGATAGATACATAGATACATAGATAGATACATAGATACATAGATAGATACATAGATAGACAGATTTAAAAATCATCCATATCGGTGGTCAGCTACAACACAGTTTAGTTGACCTGTAGTGACCTGGCCCTAAAAATTCTTTATTGAGAGAGGCAGAAACTTCGAAGTCTCTAGGGTCTAGGGAGCAGGTTGGTGGTTGTTCTGGAGTCTGGGTTCATGTAGTGTAAAGACATTTGAGTTTGGATGGATAGAAACTGCCTTCGCTATTCTAGGTCCTGGGACTGTGCAGTACTTCCTCTCCCAAAGAGCAGAGTCACTAATTAGGAGACTCTATGTTTGGGAAGTGGCAAGCGTCCAAGTTCCTCCCTAATGCAAAGCTTCCAATATTTTTAAAGCACCACAGAGTCACTGGTGACAAGTGCATCGTTTGCTCTGTTTACCTTAAGAGCACTCCCCTGTGCAGGTTTTTGTTTTGCTTTGTTGTTTTGTTTGATAAAAATAACTCTGGCCTAGGCCCTTTCGTAGTAGGGTCGCACTTGAATGCCCCATGTATGGCTTGCCTGGGACGCTGCAGCCTCATTAGGAATCGCTCCTAGGCGGACGCAGCAGCCAATGGGTTAATGAGGTTGGGCTGCCTCAGCTTGGCAGCAGCTGCTCAAGCAGCAGGCTAGGAGAGCTCTGTTGATTTTCATTCTCTTCTGCTGAGTGATAGAGGGTCAGGATACAGGGGAAGTCTGGTCAGATCACAACCTGTGCTCGCCAACAAAAGAAAACAATGCGGTCCCTGTCCTGGGGCAACAAGTCCTCTTGCTGCTGGGTAAAAGGGCAAAGTCTGAATCTAATTACAGACTTTAAGGGGTTGGAATGGGGAAGGAGAGGGGTCCAGCATTGTTCTGATGATTATTGTGGAAAGTGAAGATTCCATAGGAACTAATCTAGAATCAAAATAGTTATTTGAACTATGATTATACATATCTTCATTAACGCTATTGACCAATCCCTAGTGTTTCCTAACTGGTCACTTTTGATCTCTGAGATCATTTTGGGGGGACAAATGCATGCGTGCACGTGCGCATGCACATACACACACCTGTATAAATCTACTAAAAATATATAATGCTTTTGATCACAATCCTGTTTTCAAAGATGTAAAGATTTTCAAAGGGTGGATTCCTCAAGTTATGGTCATTTGTTCATGTGATAAAACAAGAACATCTCTTCCTTTGGCACATCTAAATTTTTGTTTTGCATTTTGGAGACAGGGTTTTACTCTGTAGCCCGGGCTGACCTCCAACTCACAGCCATCTTCCACCTCCAGAGTACAGGGATCACAGGCCTCTACCATCAAGATCAATGCCTTCCCCCATCTCCCTCAGGGTGTGCCATCAAAGGAGATGTATCCCAAACCTCAAATTCCCAAGGCTCACCTGCAGTGGATCTGTGTGGGGTCTGAGAACTAACATTTCTAGAATTTCATCTAGGCCAGGTCAAACAAGGTAGCCATGTTTGGAGTGGTCCAGCATCAGGATGGCTCATTTTAAACATCCTTCTGCCTAAACCTCCATTACTGGGCTTCCCTCTTTGTGACATCAAACTTGCTATGCTCTCAGACTTTGGACTCTTCTACGGTCCCTCCCGAGGTACCTCATTCAGCCCCCTGACTCTTGAGTGATCTCTCCAGCTGATAAAACATGCTCCTCCCCCTAAATTCATGACTGAGCATCTGCTTCTAGCCAAAAACTACCTCTCCCTTCAACCCCGCACCTCATCCCCCTCCGAGGTTCACCTAGCGACTTACAAAGTTGGTTAACGAGATTGCCAGATCCATGTCCTCCGTCGTCCTTCCGTCTCTCTTCCCGCATCCCACTCCAGCCTGACGACCAACCTTGCTTGCTCGCCTTTCAAAATGTCCTCAGAGCCCAGTCGGTTCTCACTACCTACCCCAGCCAAGTACCTCCCGCCTCTTGCCTACATCACTATTACCATCCTCTGGACCGCCTCACTCACCACCATGTGACTCAGAAGTAACTCAGAACTCCAAGAGCAGTCCTTTGCAATACGCATTACTTCTCTTTGCCTTCTTCCTCAGAACTCTCTCTACAGGATGCAGAATACAACTCAGGGGGTCCTAGACTCTCACATCAGGTAGGCAGGAGCCTACGCGTCCCTTTTACGCCTCCCACCCAGTACGCGAGCAGTTTCCTCCTCACTCGCTCCTGCATCTGTTTCCGCCTCAGGGCCTTGACACGTGCCGTTTCCTCTATGAAGCATTCCTGTGTTAGTTATTTAAAGGCCGCACGCCTCAAGTTGTCCACTCAGACGTCCACGGTGAGACTACGTCTCCATTGACTGGCAGCACTGGCTTCCCCACGCCTCTGGGCTTAAATCTCCAGTGTGCATCTTTATCTCCCCACCTTCCTGCCTCAGTAGTGCATGGCACGCATCCCTGCCCACGGCCTGGAACGCAAGCTCCACAGAGAAACTTCTTCCTCTCTGCTGTTGTATTCCTGACAGCAGCCTGGGCTGTCCCGGGACCCGCACAGATGTTCACTGGAAAGCGCGCCTGAGTCTGTCCGAATTGACCGGTTGCTTTTCTGCTCTAGCAATGGGCTGTCATTTGTATCAGCGTCCAGGCTATCTGAGGACAGGCGCAACAGGTTTGCAATATTTCAGAGAATGGCTTTCGTGATTTGATTAAAGATTGTGCAAAGGACAAACTGCACAGGTTTTAATAAGTTTCTGGAAAAAGACCATTCCGTCCCACTTCCTCCTACCGACCCCTTATCCTGGACACCTTGGTCCTTTGGTGCCTGAGGAAGCATCTTGTCACGCAACTCTAAGAAGAGAAAGAGCTGTGGAGCCGACTATGGAGCTGACTGGGCACAGGTGGCCATAGTGTTGGCCAAAGAGTATAAATTTGTAGGCCCTGGGTAAGTAAGGCCACCTGTCTGCAACACTACCACAATTAGTTAGCGAGCTCAGGACTTCTCACATTTGATAAATACAAGAGGCAGCAAAGTCTGAGAGTCAGGTAAGAGAGCCAGTATTAAAATAGCTTTCCAAAAACAGACTGCAGTTCATAGACACCATTCATCCTTTGCTCGGACGCGCACGCGCGCGCACGAGCACACACACACACACACACACACAAAAGTCTTTGAGCTTAAACTGAGTCTTCTCTGTCACTTACTACCCAGCTCAGTTTAATTCAATTCATTGGGTTGAAATACTTAGACTCTGAGCCCAGCCTTTTCAAGTTCAATGGCATTGACAGTTGAACCTGGGGACCATGTTGCATGTTTTCTAATGTTATTTGTCGGACTGAAGCTTGCAACATAAAAGCAACTATTAAAGAATAAATGTGAGCAGAGATTAGCGTCCGCATTTCGAAATGTCACTAAATACAATATTCTTATGACAGATCGTAATGACTTGTAAAAGGCAGCCATATGTGGATCAAGCTCTTAATCCTCCTTATTTTTCCCCCTTTGCGGGAAAAAAACTTACTTTTTTTCAATTTGAAGATAACAACACTAAATGAAAACTTTCAGTTTGGGGGAGGAATTCAAAGAAAACCAGATGTCCTCAGCCCATGGATTTCTCTGTTTCAAAGAGAAACAACAGGGGCATTCCTAGCTTGAACACTACTGTCATGGCACGGCACCCACAGCAACAGAAAGATTTGAGAAAAAGAAATCAAGGCTGGAACATTAGAGCCGGCTGCCGGACTTTAATGCGCTGTCTCACTCCTCAGCAGTGCCTCCAGGCCGTTCGCAGGTGTACTTTCACAAATAGCGCCATTAACAGAATTTTACATGCCCAGGTCACTTGACTTCGATCCCAGAGAAGTCTTAAAAACACTGCACAAATGACAGACTTGAGGCTACGTCCCTGACAGACAGCCACTTCTGGGGAGTAGAGGTGATTCTTGACACAGCCACACATCATTCAGGGCAGTTGATAGACAAAGAACAAAGGCAAGCGAGGGTCTTTCTGCTACCCCCCACCCCCACCAGCCCCCGCACACTGAGTGTTTCAGAGCGAAATCAAAGCGGCAGCGACGTCGGGCCAGCCGGGAACTTTCCTAAGCGCTGGCACCGCTGCCTGCAAGGGGCTCTGCACGGAACGGTCATCACCAGCCTCCTTTCTCCACAGTCCACACGCACTCCTGCTTCTCCCTTCTCCAAACGTGTTGAAATTACATCTCAGGCATAAGCTTTCTTTTGTTCCAATGCCAGTCTGTAACAGATCTTTACGTGAACAAAAGCTCCTGTCTTGACAATAACCATCTTTCTTTAGAACAGGCATGTGATATACTTTTGGGATGCCAAACCACACAATGGAGAGAAACCAAATAATTCCAGTGAGGTTTGATGAGCCTTCAGCAAATCCTCCGGCAATTCTCGTCACCTGTCAATCAGGAAGTCTCGTATAAAGAACTGTGGGGCACTGGTGGCGTCTATTACCTAAGCCATTCTTTTAGGTTCACTTGAGACTTTAAAAAACTATAGAATGAATGCATTTGAAGATTGTTTGAATTGCTGCCGTGCGCTCTGTCATAAACGGCTCATGGATAACCATCAATTGGTGCCGCTCATCAGTCTAACAAGTTCAATGTACTACTCGGCGGACAGGATGACTATTTATTTAACAGCTCTTGGCAGGAAAATTTGTTGCATGCCACAACTTCACAAAGAACATTAAAATCAATGACAATTTATAAACCAAAGGCTGGGAATTATGCTTTGGATTCCCATAATTCATCAGAATAAAGCTGTCAGATACCTTTTATTATAAATTAATAGCCTGGTGTAGGAGGGCACACTCGTACAGATGTTTCGTCAGTTCAGTACTGACATCTAGTGGCCAATTGGAAATATTCTCACCCTTCTTTTTCCCAGCCCCAGATTATCCCTTTCCCAAAACACATTTATTGCGGCTACATCTGTTAAGAGTTTTATGGTGCAAGAAATTGTATTTGAATTTAAGATTTGTACATCTACACCTGAGCCGACACACTTTTCACGAGTTTGAACTTTGTGTGGTAAACATTGACAAAGCAATTTAAAGTAATCTAAAGGCTACTCAGTAATAACTCCTTTTTACTTTTAAAAAATCAGTATTTTAAACTTTTTGGGGTGACCTAATAACTTTCACTTCTCTACTATTAAATTAATTCTACTAGGATCTCTAGAGGTGGCTCCCCATTTAAGAGCACTTGCTGCTTTGTAAGGAACCCCAGTGCACAGAAGACACATGGTGACCTACATACCTGTAACTTCAGCTCCAGGGCATGCAACGCCAACTTTTGGCCTTTTCAAGAGCCTGCACACATGTGGCACATAGTCATATATACTCAGCCACACACACACACGCAATAAAGCTTTTGAAAAATATATGCACTTACTATAGGCTACAAAAGCCTTGACCCTCCAGTACCAATGTTCTCATGAAGAAATGGAGACACAAGGCTAAAATAAGTCCTTCCTTAGCCTGCATTGGATTGGAATTTGGGATACAATGTGCCTATTGTGGATTTCATCTCCAGCTTAATGTGACTCTATTGTAAAGACCATTTAAATGCTTAATTATGGATTTTGTTGTCCAAATATTTCAGGTTGATCTTCACAATATCCCTTGTAATTAATTCCATGTTCATTACCATATTGAAAACTGAAAAAATGCTAATGTAGGACTGATGAACGCCTCGGGTATAGAGCCTTGGCAAAGGGCCAGCCAGGAACATTCTAGGAACTGTGGTGCTCGGAATCAGGGGTCCATCTGGGGGGCCCAGGTGTTCCAGGACATCTGATCTGGGCTTATACCACATGTCATTTTTATAGAGAGTCAAGGACATTAAGAAGGAGATTATCTTCAGCCTCTTGGAGTTTGAAGTCCTAAGACGGAGACTGAAGGGAGAGGGTACCCCACGTGTCTGCTCTTGTGTGCTGCTGTGCTATGCACTTCACACAGGGACTGACAGGGTGTGGGTCAAGGGTAAGAACCTTTCTCCCCATTTTATAGACCTTGAGGGAAATGAGGATGGTGCCTCTGGGGCCTGTAACAAATTGAAATTTTAGTAAAGAACAAATGACATCTTTTTCTAATTTGATTGTTATTCAGGAAAGAAACTAACACAACTCAACCAAAACTGTAATCTGTCTGTGTTTCCAGAACTATATAAAATGGCGAGAATGGCATATGAAAGTCCCTTATAAAGTTCGTGAGGTTTGCTGTAGAGAATCTGCACATTACAGTTGCTAAGAAGGTGATGGTGTCATTATGGTAAAGATTAGCAAACAGACCCAAATCCAAATAGACACGAACTTGAGGAGTTCTTTATAGGAAAGCGGCGGGGGGTGAGCCTGCATAAAATGCAGACCCTGGGCTTCTGATGGAGTCATGTTCAAAGAACTGTTTCAGGGTATTTGTGGTTTTATTTAAGAAACTTTAAAATCTCAGTTCCAACCTCCTGACCACTGTTTGCGTGTCTTTTGGGAAAAGAATTTACAAGTCATTAAGATAAAGACAGCAAAGTAGTGGCTTATCAACTACCTTCTTGGTGGGTGGCTTTCTTTATTCCTAAAACAGCTAGGCTAACTTCTGCCACCATAACTTTTTAACTTTAGGTCTTTTGGTAAAAGCTATTGGGGCTAGAGAGATGGCTCAGCCACTAAGAATACCTGTTGCTCTTCCAGAGGACCCTAATTGAATTTGGGTTCAAGTAGAATCTGGCACCCTTTTCTGACGTCCCTGGATACCATCATATGTGTGATATTCACACATACACACAAAAAAATCATAAAAAATAAACTAAAATGTATTTTTCCATTCATATCCATCCTTATTTTTCAAACATTTTTAAGCTCTTGTCTCACATGTTGACCTATGCACACTCCCTGCACAGGAAGATTTCAGAGAATCCCATGATGAAGAATTCCATATATGCTGGACACACCTGCCATGGCCCATCCTGGGCACAGTGGGCAGAGTTGAACCAAGCAGCCAAGGTCTGGGAAGGATAGGACCTCAACTGTATTTAAGACAAATTCAGGAAGGAAGGGAGGGAGGGAGGAGGAAAAGAAGGAGGAAGGAAGGGAGGGAGGGAGGGAGGGAGGGAGGGAGGGAG